>PVIU01008717.1:12091-81308 GCA_004026605.1 Ondatra zibethicus | reverse complement strand
AAACTGATATTTCTGGGTTTTGAGGTAGTTGTTTCCTAATTTTCTGATAAATCACCACACTGACATCCCAAAGGGGCTGTACCTGCTTGCATTCCCACCAGCAATGCAGAAGTGTTCCCTTTACCCCACATCCTTTCCAGGATAAATTGTCATCAGTGTTTTTGATCTTGGCCATTCTTACAAGTGTAAGATGGAATCTCAGAGTTGTTTTGATCTGCATTTCTCTGATGGCTAAGGATGTTGAGCATTTACTTAAGTGTCTTTCAGCCATTTTTGATTCATCTTTTGAGAGTTCTCTGTTTAGGGCTGTACCTCATTTTTTTATTGCATTAGTTATTCTTTTGATGACCAATTTATTGAGTTCTTTTTATATTTTGGAGATCAGCCCTATGTCCAATGTGGGGTTAGTGAAGATTTTTTTTCTCACTCTGTAGGCTGCTGTTTTGTCTTGTTGACCATGTCCATGTCCTTTGCTTTACAGATCAGGAGGTCCTATTTATTAATTGTTTCTCTCAGTGTCTGTGCTACTAGGATTATATTCAAAAAGTGGTCTCTTGTGCCAATGTGTTCAAGTGTACTTCCAACTTTCTCTTCTATGAGGTTCAGTGTGGTTGGTTTAATGTTGAGGTCTTTGATGCATTTGGACTTGAGTTTTGTGCATGGTGATAGATATGGGTCTATTTTCATTCTTTTACATGTTGATAGCCAGTTATGCCAGCACCATTTGTTGAATATGCTTTCTTTTTTTCATTTTATCTTTTTTGCTTTTTTGTCAAAAATCAGGTGTTCGTAGGTGCATGGATTGATATCTGAGTCTTGAATTTGATTTCATTGGTCTTCCTGTCTGTTCTTATGCCAATACCAGGCTGTTTTCAGACTGTAACTCTGTAGTAGAGTTTGAAATCAGGGATGGTGATGACTCCAGAAGTTCCTTTATTGTACAGGATTGTTTTGGCTATCTTGGGTTTTTTGCTTTTCCATATCAAGTTGAGTATTGTTCTGTAACATGAGGGCCAGGCTTGCTGGGGTTTCTGTCCTCCCACCAGGTCCCCCAGCCATTTAGTCCCAGAGAAAATCACACAGAGAGTCTACATTAGGTTATAAACTGATTGGCCCATTAGCTCAGGTTTCGTACTAGCTTTTATAGCTTATATTAACCCATTACTCTTATCAATGTTAGCCACATGGCTGAGTACCTTTCTCAGTGGGGCAGGTCACATCCTGCTTCTTTGGTGGTCCAGACAGGAGTGGTGAGAGAGCTTCTTGCTTCCCAGAATTCTCCTTGCTCCGCCTCTACTTCCTGTCTGGTTGGCCCACCTTACATCCTGGCTAATGGCCAATCAGTGTTTATTTAAATCATGATTGACAGAATACAGACAATTCTCCTGCACCATTGTTCTTTTGAGGTCTGTGAAGAATTTTGCTTGGATTTTGATGGGCATTGCATTGAATCTGTAGATTGTTTTTGGTAAGATTGCCATTTTTACTGTGTTGATTCTACCTACCCAAGAGCATGGGAGGTCTTTCCATTTGTCTAGTGTCTTCACTTTCTTTTCCCAAAGATTTAAAGTTCCTTTCATACAGGTCTTCCACTTGCTTGGTTAGAGTTACTTCAAGATAGTTTATGTTATTTGTGGCTGTTACGAAGGATGATATTTCTCTGATTTCTTTCTTAGTCCATTTATCAGCTGTGTAAGGAAGGGCTACTGATTTTTAAAGTTAATATTGTACATTACTGAAAGTGTTTAAAATTATAAAAGTTCCTTGGTAGAATTTTTGGGGTCACTTATGTAACCTATCATATCATCAGAAAATAGTGAGAGTTTGAGTTCTACTTTTCCAATTTGTATGCACTTGATCTCCTTTTGTTGTCTTATTGCTCTAGCTAGAACTTCAAGTACTATTATGAATAGATATGGAGAGAGTGGACAACCTTGTCTTGTTCCTGATTTCAGTGGGATCGCTTTGATATTCTCTCCATTTAGTTTGATGTTGGCTGTTGGCTTGCTGTATATGGTCTTTATTATGTTTAGGCATGTTCTTTGTGTCCCTGCTCTCACCTAGACCTTTATCATGAAGGGGTGTTGTATTTTGTCGAAGGATTTTTCCAGCATCTAATGAGATGATCATGTGGGTTTTTTCCAGTGTGTTTATATGATGGATTACATTGACAGATTTTCTTCTTTTTTTATTGATTTTATTGAGCTATACATTTTTCTATGCTCCCATCCTTTTCTTTCCCCTTCTTGTTGTAGGAGGTGAGTGGGCCTGCTTTTGTTCATCCCAGCTGCCCAGCTAGTTTACACCCAAAATAATCACGCAGAAATTGTATTAATTAAATTACTGCCTGGTCCATTATATCTAGCCTCTTCTTGGCCAACTCTCATATCCTGATCTAATCCAATTCTACCAATCTGTGTAACACCGTGAGGTCATGGCTTATGGGGAAAGATTCTAGCCAGCGTCAGTCTCAGGCAGGAGCTTCATGGCATCTGCCACACTGCCCTTCTTCCCAGCATCCCGTTCAGTCTACTCCACCTATCTAAGTTCTGCCCTATCAAAAGGCCAAGGCAGTTTCTTTATTCAACCAATGAAAGCAACACATAGGCAGAAGGACCTCCTACACCATTTCCCATTTTCTGTTTAAACAAAAAGGAAGGCTTTACCTTTAACATAGTAAAATTACATATAAGAAAATGGTTATCAAACAAGAATTACAGTTACAATATTTAGATCTATTTTATCTTTTACCATAACAAAGGAAAACTATAACTATAACTATCTATCTATTCTTCAACTCCGTCAAAGACTCCAGAAGGATATGATATTACCTAAGTAAACAGGAAGTACATTGTAAGCAATTTCCAAAACTCTAGAAATGACAGAGACATCTTGCTGCCTGGATAGTCACCCAAAGTTATTCTGTACCATTGGGGCATCCAACCTCAGCCTACAGGCCCATAGTATCCAGCAGACTTTTCCATGAAGCAGGAAATTTCAAAGGCAGTTCAGTCACTTTCTTCAGCGTCCTGCAGAATGTCTCACAGACTCTTTCATGAAGCAGGAACCCTGAAGGACCATCTCACCTCTAGGCAAGTTTAGCAGTCATCTCTCTGTAGGTTCTTCATGTCCAGTTTATGCAACAGTTCAGGAAAGAGCAGTTTCTTGCCCAAATGGCTAACCAACTCCATAAGGAGCCTCTTCGATGCCCATCTTCCTCATGAAGTAGTTTGATGCTGCCAAGAGCAGACATGTCTCATTGTCATGAAAAGTCCTAAGTTATAAAACATTTTAAATGCCATATTCTGTAGTCTTTGAAAGATATGAAGAATGCCTATCTAACTGAAATATACCTCTATATATCTAGAAAATATAACTAACGTGACTACAAGCTTTACTATTATCGATAATTATCCATTAACAACCTATATTTCCTAATTATACATTAAATTTTAAATGAGCTACACAATCACAATACCTTAATCAAGAGCAGAAATACGCATACATATATCAAAATTTGCTGAAAAAGGTACCGAGCCATGTGGCTAACATAGATAAGAATAATGGGTTAATATAAGCTACATGAGCTAATAAGAAGCCTGAGCTAATGGGCCAATCAGTTTATAACCTAATGTAGACTCTCTGTGTGATTTTCTTTGGGACTTGCCGGCAGTGGGAACTGGGCAGGACATAAACCCTAACAAGCCCAGCCCTCATGTTACAGAATGGCGCCCACGTGGATAACTGCATCCACAGAAAGCCTGAGAAAGCTTGGGAAAGAATAGAGTAAAGCATGTTTTCTTGTTAGCAGCAATTTCTTGGGTCTGCTCTGCTTGCTAGAGGCAAGCAAATGCTCTCATCTAAGAGAGGCTTCCTGACTCAGCTTTAGCTGTAAAACCTTGCAGCTCTTTTAAGAGGTCCTGCCATGAACACTTAAATGGTGTTGATGAAAAGCTGACCACATTCTTTTCAGTTTTCAGACATAGCAGGAAAAAAGCACCATTTTAAAATGCTGGCTTTCTGGGCCATCCTGCCAGGGCAAACTCTGACTCTTTCAGGCAGACGTTCTGACTATGGAGCATTTGAATGTGGTTTGTGAGAAGAATGCTGCAACTTGCTTGCTGGCAGGGACCTTGAAACGCCATAGAGTTGTAGCAGTGAACAAGGCTCTGGCCAGTACCTCAGCCATGAGGCTGGAATCTTAAAAAGCTAACGAATGGGCTGGATCCAGCCGTCAAAGCCACGGCTTTTATCCTACCCATATTGCTTGGTAAATTAAAGACTCGTATAGTCAGAAAAAGAGAGATATACAGTAAAGAGAGATTTAAAAAACCTCTAATTGGTTTACACTATGTTAAAAATATATGCAGGCTAAAGTTTAAAGTTCTTAATGTAAAAAAGAAAGAAAGAGAGTAGTTGGGTGTGGTGGTATGCAGTGGGAGGCAGAGGTAGATTGACCTCTGTGACTTCAAGGTGTGGTAGCACACACTTTTAATCCCAGCACTGGGGAGGCAGAGGCAGAAAGATCTCTGTGAGTTCAAGGACAGCCTGGTCTACAGAGGGAGTTCCAGGACAAAGATACACAGAAAACCTGTCTCAAAAAGCCAAAAGTTGAAAGTAAAAATAAAAGAAATAGAGGTTAAAATAAAGCCGCATAAAGATGGAAAATACACAGAGAATCTTGATACTGTATGCTATTATGCTCTCTTTGAATTGTTTGAATGCTGAGGAAGAGCAACAGCTGCTAAAAGACTTTTGCTTATAAATGCTGCTGAATTAATCCAAGATAGATATTTTGAAAATACCTTGGCTTCAAAAGTAAAGTTAAAAGATATGTTACTTTGTAGAAGAGATTTTGCTTTTGTTTCCACAGGAAATGAGAGGCTGTGGATTCATTCTGAGTTAAGAAAACTCAGGTTTGATCAAGGAAGACCACCTGAGAAATGTCCAGTAGGAACAGATGGCCCAGATGTCTGAGTTTTACGTCCATAAAAGATTCAAGACTGCTGCCAGAGATGATCAAGCCTCACAGGGTACTCCAGTCAGGACTTGATCATAACTCTAAATTTTCTTTGGGTCCCCATAAGATTATCAGTGCCCCCAACCAGCCGGAAGTAGCCTGGAATACTACACCCACATTTGCAAAAAATGGACTATGGATATTTTCCTTTGTTTAAAAAAAAAAAGAGGGGGAAGTGGTGCAGGAGAATTGTCTGTATTCTGTCAATCATGATTTAAATAAACGCTGATTAGCCATTAGCCAGGATGTATAGTTGGAGCAACCAGACAGGAAATAGAGGCAGAGCAAGGAGAATAGGAGAATTCTGGGAAGCAGGAAGCTCCTGCAGTTCTGCCCAGACCACTGAAGAAGCAGGATGTGACCTGCCCCGCTGAAAAAGGACTGAGCCATGTGGCTAACATAGATAAGAATAATGGGTTAATATAAGCTACAAGAGCTAATAAGAAGCCTGAGCTAATGGGACAATCAGTTTATAACCTAATGTAGACTCTCTGTGATTTTCTTTGGGACTTGCTGGCAATGGGAACTGGGCAGGACATAAACCCTAACAAGCCCGGCCCTCATGTTACAAAGATTGACCTTAAATTTATATCAACAAAGCAAAATCCATACCAATGCAAATTATTCAGATCTATATCATATCCCCCTTTAAATGTAACAGAACATTTATAAACAATGTTTGGGAATATGGGCATAGTTTTTTCTCTCCAAACTGCTTCGTGCTGTATGGGGGCGCTGGTATTTAGGTCTTTCATGGTATATCCTGTGTACTAGGTTCATCTCAGTCGGCAGTTGAGCAAAGTAAGTTTTTGAGGGTGTTCACAGCAACCTTTCAGGAGGGCGTGGTCTATCATAACATATTGGTCTAGAAGCAATCCACAGGGTCTCATCCTCTGTGAAAACAAAAGAAGAACCTCTTTTCCAAAGCATCATATCCTTAGACCCAAATTCTGAAGTCAAGATACCTTTATGATATACATGCTGGATAGCTTAGCCCATACAATGAAATGTCTCTCTGGACTTAGCTCCTTTACAGTCAAAAAATTCAAAGAAAACACAATAATATATAGAATCCAGACTCTCTGTAAATTTTCCATTTTTATGTGGCTTATTTTTTTTAATCTCTGACTATCTGTACTCTGTCTCTTTAATGACTTTACCCTTTTGTAAAGCATTAACTTTATTTTATGACTCTCTATGCTCTATCTTTTCTCTCCCAAGCCTACGTACATTTATTGAACACTGTGACCCATTTAGAGGTCGTTTATATCTGAATCTGTCCTATTGTGAATTTATATTTCTCTACTGTCTTGAAGAGCTTTTAAAATGCTAAGTAGCTTGGTTGCAGCTGCTCTGAATGTTGGCTCCATCTCTCTCCAATTTCAAAATGGTGGACATACCATTTCTGCTTGCTCTCGGGCTGCCAGGTAGGAGCCACACTCAGCACTTTAACTCTGAGACTGAGTGTGTGGCACATAAACTCTTTCTTTCTGAGTTATAGCCAAATCTGCCATGCAGAGCACTGTGCAGCCTGGAAACATCTCTGTGTATGGTGGCAGGAATCCACCATGCTCTCCCACCTGCCTTAGCCTGATCCTGCTGTCTGCCCAGGTGGGGAGCGCCAAGCCATTGGCATGGTCTCAGAGTACTTTCTTCCTGATCCTGAGCAGGCACACAAACATCCGGTCCCATAAAAGCCATTGAAATGCTTTGTAGCCGGAGTTCGCATTGGTGGCGCAGCTCAGGAAACCATGTTTTAAAACCGCGTGGCTTTTTTTTTGTATGGCTACTGAGTCAGGAAAAACTTTCTGTGTCACACCGCCAGCAAACAGCAAAAACTCTGTTAAACTCTGTATTCTTTTTGAAGCTCTCTCAGATTTTACATGGAGTCAGTCAACCATGTTGAGGCACCAATCTGTTGTAGGAGGCAAGCGGGCCTCTTCAACCCTGTCCCATGGCCCCCATACTCCCAATTTACTCAGGAGATCTTGTCTTTTTCTATTTTCCATGTAGATTAGATCCATGTATGTCTCTCTTAGGGTCCTCTTTGTTGTCTAGGTTCTCTGGGATTGTGAATTGTAGGCTGGTTTTCTTTGCTTTATGTCTAAAAGCCACCTATGAGTGAGTAAATATGATATTTGTCTTTCTGGGTCTGGGTTACCTCACTCAATATGATATTTTCTAGTTCCATCCATTTGCTACAAATTTCAAGATGTCATTTTTTTCTGTTGTGTAGTACTCCATTGTGTAAATGTACCACATTTTCCTTTTTCATATGTTGAACCATCCCTGCATTTCTGGCATGAAGTCAACTTGATCATGGTGGATGATTTTTCTGCTGTGTTCTTGGATTCGGTATGCCAATATTTTATTGAGTATTTTTGCATCAATGTTCATGAGTGAGATTGGTCTGTAATTCTCTTTCTTAGTAATGTCTTTTCATGGTTTGGGTATCAGGGTAATTATAGCCTCATAAAAAGAATTTGGCAATGTTCTGTTTCTACTGTGTGAAGCAATTTGAGGAGTATTGGTATTAGTTCTTTGAAAATTTTGTAGAATTCTGAAACCATCTGGTCCTGGACTTTTTTGGTTGGGAGACTTTTGATGACTGCTTCTATTTCTTTAGCAGTTATAGGTCTTTTTAATTTGCTTATTTGTTATTGATTTAATTTTGGTAAGTGATATTTATCCAGAAAATTGTGTCTGTAATTCCAGTTCCATGGGACCTGGAATTCATGGCAAAACACCAATGCACACAAAATAAAAAATAAATAAATTTAAAAAAGAAAAGATGTGCTTGCCATCCAAACCAGACAAGCTGATTCATTCCCTAGAATCCATGTAAGAAGGCAGATATCATGGTATGAGTCTGTAATCTCAAGGCCCCCTAATGAATGCGTCTTCTAATAGCAAGTGGTCAACCCTGTAATTGTATATATACAAGCAATATTAAATAGACTCAGCATGCTGTATTTGCACATTAGTGTGTTTATTTATTTTAATTTTCAATGTTCATTTACATTCTATTTTATGTGTTTGAGTGTTTTGCCTTCAAGCATGTATGTATACTACATGTGTGCCTGGTGCCTAAGGAAGAAAGAAGCAGACATTAGAACCCCTGGAACTGAAGTTACAATGGTTATGAGCCACCATATGGGTGTTGGGAACTAAACTTCTATTTTCTGCAAGTATAACAAGTGCTCTTAGCTGCCGAGCCATCTCTCCAGCCTGTGTGTGAGTATGCGTTTGTGTAAAACAATAATAATTAAAGAAAAAGAGGCCATAGATTTGAGAGGAAGCAAGGGGAGGGTGTTGGGAGGGAGAAAAAGGTAGAGGCAAAATGGTTTGATTTTTCTTTATTTTTAAATGATATTTTAAAGATGAATAATGAAATGTCTTCAGATTACACAAATACATTTTAAAAGTGCAGATCTGCCAGGTGTAACTGATCAAATCCCACTAAACATAAATCTAAGATCATGGTTTTATCTTTTTCTGGTTATTGGATTAAAAAATAATTCCTGCGGAATTGGCCTCTTCCTTTTCAAAGCACATGAAGTCCCTTAGCCTGTTTTGTTATTTTCTCTTCAACTGTAATAGATAGTTTTGCTCAGTAAAGGAGTCTGGGTTAGCATCTGTGGTCTTTAGGCCTTGAAGTACGTCCCCACCAACTCCCAGGCTCTTCTGGCTTTTAATGCTTCTGTTGGAAAGTAGCTCTCATTCTAATTGGTTTATCTTTATATGTGACTTGTGACCTCTCCTGACTCTTGTAATACCATTTCTTTGTTCTATTTATTCATCGATTTGCCTATAACTATGTGGGGAATTTCTTTGCTGGTCCTGTCTATTTGGTGTTCTGTATGCCTCTTGCATCTGGAAGGGCACCACCCGCCTTAGTTTTGAGTAAATTTCTATGAGTCTGTTGGTGATCTGTTCTGTCTTTGTCCTGGGATTCTTCTCCTATGCCCATGATGTGTAGATTTGGATATCTCCAAGTTTAATTTCATCGAATGACTCAATGTTCTACTTGTCTTCGAGTCCTGATATTTTGTCTTCTATATGATCCACACTGTTGGTGAGTCTTCCCACTGAATTTTTTTGTTGAATTGTTTTTCATTTCCATCTTCCTGTCAGCTTATGTTCTTTTCAATATTTCCATATTTTCATTGAATTCATTTTTCCTATCCCTAATTTTCTCCATTGTTTCATTCAGTAATTTGTGTTTTCTTGAACTTAACCAGTTTATGCCTGTCTTCTTAAGGTTCATTCAGGTGTTTGTTTCTTCTTTAAACCCCCTGAACTTTTTGAACACGTTCATAACTGTTCTTTTAGACTTGAGAGTCATGTGGGTTATTCCTATTGGAGAACGTTGCTGCAGGAGGATGATGTCTGTGGGGGGAAATTCCCTCTTGCTTTTAGATTGCTTGTGCTTTTCCACCGAGAGCTTGGTATCCGGAACTGGGTTTTTTGCTGTTTGCGTGTTTGTTGTGGGTTTCTGGAGTACCTGTATGTGGGGAGTTTGGGTTCTCTTTTCACTGTTGTGCTGTTGTCTTAGCTGGTTTCTGATCAGGTGGGAAAGCATCTGAACTCAGTTGTTCAAGCCCTCAGTGTCGAGTGGGGAGGTGAGGATGATTCCATTGCAATGACTACCGGAGCACTTCTGGGGTCGAGGCAGCTGTGCGGCTGCTTGGACGAGGTCTTGGAACAAGCTGAAGGGTGGGAACATGTCTTTGAACACAGACTATGCGAGTAGTTTATTGGGCAAAGTACCGGGGCAGGCGGCACAGGGCCAAGGGGACTTAACACCAGTGACTTTTGGTGTGGCTGACTGGAAAAATGGGGGAGGAGGGGCTGGGGGACTTATTAATAAAGCCTACAAATGCAAATATAAATCAGACCAGGACTGGTTGGGCAGAGCCTAAATTTTCTTTATAGAATTAAGTGGTTTCTTGCCACCATGCCCAAGTAAAGTTAAATTGCTTCACCTCTAAAGGCAAGATTCTTCCTTTTCCAGGACAGCTTAACAATTTGTTCATTAAATTTAATATGGTATCTATGAGATGATAAGCGTGATGCTCCCATGACACTCTCACAGTGAGAAATATTTCACAAAAGGGTTCCTCCGTTCACAGCATGCAGAGATTCCAGCTATAACCTCTGGCTGGGTCAGTAGGTTCTCTTTACTGTATGTGTTGGACATTGAAATGTGCTCGGTGCTTTCCACTCCCTTTATCTCAGTGGAGTATCTCATTGTTCTGAGAAGATGAGTCACTATGGACACAAGCCTTCTCCAATTTAGTCATCATGTCTCCTTGTGGAAGATGAAGATCATGCAGATGGCCCTCCAGGAAGAATGGCCGCCAGCTGCCCTGATAAACTCTCTAGCAGTGACATCATGTCACTCTTCCCCCTGTCTCTAGGATGTTTAGTAACCATAGGCTGTTTTCTCCTCACTCCAGGGTCTAGATAAAACTAAGCAAGAAGAAAGAATTATATCCTGGGGATCTGGTAAATGGTCCAGTAGGTACAATGCTTGCCAGTCAAGTATGAGGACCTATGGTCAAGCCCCAGAATCCATGTTAAAACCATATGGGTGTGGAAGATGGAGACATGCAGACTCCTGAGGCTCACTGACCAGGCTTCTTAACAGTGTTTTTGGTGAGCTCCAGGCCAATGACAACCTTATCTCAAAAACTAAAATGTTTGGCATCTGAGAAATACCACCAAAGGTTGTCCTGTAGTCTCCATATGCACCGAGACATACATGTACCATATACATATAGGCATACCACACACATAAATGCAGGAACACACATGCATGCCAGTTTGCATGTGCATGATTACATACACATGCATGCACACACATGCACACAAGCACACACATGTGCACGTGCATGCACACACATACTATGTTGCCAGGAGTGTGGCCAATGCCTGGAATTTCAGCACTTTGGAGGTGGAGGCAAAAGAATCAAGATAAGGATAGTCTCAACTACATAGCAACTTTGAGGCTAGACTGCCTGAGAGAGAGAGGAGAGAGAGAGAAAGAGAGAGAGAGAAGCAATGAAGGGAGGGAGGAAGGAATGGAGGAAGGAAGGAAGTCTTAGATGAAAAAGGGAAAACAAAACCCAGCACACTTAAGCCTTATACTTGAGAAAAGTGAAGCTCAGAGCAGCTTCTGTGTGACTGTTGTCTCGTCCACCTACAGCAGGGCCCACACCGCCTGCCTAAAAGGCTTCTGAAATGGAGGAGTTCAGGATGTTTTTTAAACTCTCTTTTTAATAATCTGTGTGTCTTTCACATCATGCATCTTGATCCCATTCATCTCCCTGTCCCTTTGTATCTGCCCTTGCACCCTTCTCACCAAAATAAAATGAAATAAAATTAAGAGAAAAGAAAAATCTTGTCATCAGCTGCCGTGCGACACAGTGAGTAACACAGTATTTCCTTTTGTCTTTTTTTATCCGTATTTGGGAGTGTTCATTGCAAAGAATCATTGGTCTGACTTGAGGCCTCTGGTGTCTGATGTGGAATTCCCTTCTGTATGCTGTGAATATGTTTTATTACCATTGGTTAATAAAGAAGCTGATTTGGTCAGTAGCCAGGTAGAAAACAGCCAGGCAGAAATCCAAGCAGAGATACCGGGTGGAATCAGGGAGACGCCAGCAGCCGCCAGCACCCACCAGTAGCTGCCAGAGAAGCAAGACATGAGGTAACAAGACATGAGCCTTGTGGTATAATATAAAATAATATGTTATAAGAGCTAGTTAATAAAAGCCTAAACTAATAGGGAAAAATGTTTATAATTAATATTAAGCCTCTGAGTGGTTGTTCGGCAACTGGTGGGTGAAAAAAATCTCAGGTTACAGGTTTCTGCTACACTATTGATGCTGGACTCTCACAGGGATTCCTCTTGTATATTCTGTTATTGCCCTGTGTAATGGAGCTTTGGAGCTGCAGGATGTGAAAGTTCACGTGCTCCAGCAGATCACAGATGGGGTGGATGTTGGGGTGGGCCAACTCATAACCCTGGTTCTTGACCTGAGGAGTTGCAGACCCCCACCACCACCAGGATGAGTTCTCCAGTACCACTCTGGCTAGTTTACCCTATGCAGCAATAAGCAAGCTGCTTTCATGCCCCCAGGGTTGGTTCACCCACATCTCCATTAGGGATTTTAAGGACAGATTGGTGAAACAGAAAAATGATTAACAGTACACTCCAGCTCTTATTGCATGTCTTTCTGAGTTCCCGCAGAGAAGCACAGCCCAGAAGGACCCCTCAGTGCTAATTTTACATGAAAAACAGTTTCACTTTGTGTTTAAAAGTCTAGCAATGTGGGCTGGAGAGATGGTTTAGAGGCTATGAGCCAGGCAACTTTCTAGGGAATTTAGTTTCAATACCGGCATCTCTGTGGGAGCTCACATCCACCTGTCAATCCAGTTCCAGGAGATTTGATGCCCTTTTCTACCTCTGGAAGCACACTGTACACATGTAGTGCACAGAAATACATTCAGGTAAAACACCTATATACATATATATTTTTTAATTAAAAAAACCTAGTGTTGATGTCAGAATTTCCTTCAAAATGATATGTAACTCCAGTTCTTCTTCTGGACTCCTTGGGCACGAGATGCACAGATATATGCCCACCCATATGTACAAAATCAAATTTAAAAAGTAGTGTGGGTTGTTCTCTTAGTTCAGTGCAGATGATCATGTGGGTCTATCTAGCCTCATTCATGTATGGAAATATGGGAGAGCATGTGACATTTGAAGAGTGGTTTGCTCCCTGGAAACTGGTGTCTAGGTCAGCTTCAGCCACATCGTAGATGGCATGTCTTTAAACTGTGATGTGATTTATGACTGTAAACGCTGAACCATTGTGTAGAACACCCTAAATCATGAGGAAAATTCAACACAAATTTTCAAAGAAGAGAGAAAGAAGTTGGGGAGAAAGGAAAGGGGGAAGAAATGGAAGGAAAGGATGAAGAAAGGACATAAAGAAAACTAAATAAACACAGTAAAGCAGTAGTTTAAAATTAGCTTTGGTGTGGGAAGTCCTTCTGTATATGTGTTGCTTTTATTGGTTAATAAAGAACCTGCTTTAGGCCAGTGGCTTAACAGAATATAACCAGGCTAGAAGAGATATACAGAGAGAGAGAGAGAGAGAGAGAGAGAGAGAGAGAGAGAGAGAGAGAGAAGGCAGAGTCAAGGAGAAGCCATGTAGCTGCTGGACAGACACACCAGAACCTTGCTGGTAAGCCACAGCCACATCACAATACCCAGATTAATAGAAATGGGTTAACCAGAAATATAAGAACTAGCTACAAATACACTTAAGCGATTGGCCAAGCAGTGATTTAAATAATATAATTTGTGAGTGGTTATTTGGGGTCTGAGCTACCGGGAATGAATGAATAGTGTTCTGCCTACAGATAGGCTCTCCAATGTGTGCCTGCTAAATCCACATAAAACCTGAGAAAGCTCGGAAAGGAACAGAGTTAAGCATGGCTTTTGGTAGCAGCACTTTCTCAGGTGGGCTCTGTTTGCTAAAAGCAAGCAAAAACACAATTCTTTTAAAAGAAGGCTTTCTGACTCAGTGGTAGCAGCAAAAACTGCACAGCTCCTTTAAGAAGGCTTCCTGGTTTGTCAGCATTGATGGCTCTGACTCTATTGGGAGATCCAGCTATGGAGCATTTAAATGGGGTCTGTAGCTGAGTGCTACAACTTGCTTAATGGCAATATAGACCTGCCGTGTGCCTAAAAAATGGGCCAATGTACATGGCTCTCAGAGGCACTGAACATGCCTCTGCCATGTTGGACTGGGCGGAGCAAACAGGCAGCGCCATGTTGGCCCTAGCCACAACAACTTAGCATTAAAATACAAAAGGCACTTCTGGTCAGAAAATAATAACAGATATACAATAAAGACAGATTCAGATAAAAAAGACCTCTAAATGGGTCACAATTTGGATAAATGTACATAGGCTTGAGAGAGAAAGGAAAAAGAGTACAGAGAGATATAAAAAGAAGTAAATTGGGTCTGGAGAGATGGGTCAGTGGTTAAGAGCTTTGCCTGCTCTTCCAAAGGTCCTGAGTTCAATTCCCAGCAACCACATGTGCTCATAACCATCTGTAATGAGATTTGGTGCTCTCTTCTGGCCTGCAGGGATACATGCAGGCAAAACACTGAATACATAATAAATAAATACATCTAAAAAATGTAAATTGTTTGTAAAAATTAAAGTCTTTAAAGAAACAGAGTACAGCCAGTCGTAGATTAAAGTAATAAAGAGAAATAAGCTGTGTAAATATGGAATATACACAGAGAGTCTGGATTATTAATATTATTGTACTTTCTTTGAGTTTTTTTGACTGTGATGGAGCTAAGTACCGAGATACATTTTATTGTATGGGCTGTTAAGCTAAACCAACATATATATTTTAAAGATATCTTGACTTCAAAATTTGGGTCTAAGGATTTGTGGCTTTGGGAAAGATGTTCTTCTTTTGTTTCCACACAGGATACAAACCTGTGGATTTCTTCCAGACTAATGTAGTTTGATGGATCAAGACCCCCGAAAGGTCTTTGTGAACATCCCCAAAAATTACTTCACCCAACAAAAAGCAGGAAGCAGTTTGGAGAGCACTATGGCCAAATTCCCAAGATGGATACTTTGCATTGGTAGGAATCTTGGTCTATTGACACAAATTTAAGGTAAATTTTGTTATATGTATATTTCTGCTCTTGATTAAGGTATTATACATCTCATTTAAAATCTAATGTATAATTGAGAAATAGAGGTTAATAGATAATCATCTATAATTTTTCTAGTCATTTTAGTTAGGTTTTCTAGATATATAAAGATATTTCAGTTAGATAGGTATTCTTCAAATCTTTCAGAGACCATCAGAATATGGCAATTAAAGTGTTTTAATAACTTAGAACATTTTATGATATGAGACACATCCACTCCTGGCAGGACCAATTACTTCAAGAGGAAGATGGGCATTGAAGAGGCTCCTTTTGGAGTTTGTTAGCCATTTGGGCAAGAAACTGCTCTTGCCTGCACTGTTTGACTAGACTTGCAGGACCCATAGAAAAATGACTGCTGAAACTGCCTAAAAAAAGGTGAGACAGTCCTTAGGGGTTCCTGCTTCATGAAAGAGTCTGCCAGACATTCTGCAAGACACAGAAAAAAATGTCTGACAAATGCCAATATAGGTAGAACTGTCTTTGAAATTTCATGCTTCATGGAAAAGTCTGCTGGAATTTATGGGCCTGTAGGCTGAAGATGGACACTCCAATGAAACAGAAGAATGTTGGGTGACTATCCAGGCAGTGAGATGTCTCTGTGAATTCTAGAGTTTTGGAAGTTGCTTAAATGCACTTCCTGTTTACTTAGGTAATATTATATCCTTCTGGGGTCTTTGATGGACTTGAAGAATAGATAGTTATAGTTTTCCTTGGTTATGCTAAAAGATAAAGTAGATATAAATATTGTAACTGTAATTCTTGCTTGATACCTGTTTTGTTATATGTAATTTTACTATGCTAAAGTTAAAACCTTCCTTTGTATTTAAACAGAAAAGGGGAAATGGTATGAGAATTCCTTCTGTATATGTGTTGCTT
The DNA here is from genome assembly GCA_004026605.1 of Ondatra zibethicus. Lineage (NCBI taxonomy): Eukaryota > Metazoa > Chordata > Mammalia > Rodentia > Cricetidae > Ondatra > Ondatra zibethicus. Next base: position 65,654 of record PVIU01008717.1, on the reverse strand, counting down.
TTATTGGGTAATAAAGAAGCTGCTTTTGACCAATGACTTAACAGGTTATATCCAGACTGGAAGAGATATATAGAGAAATTAGACAGAGTCAAAGAGAAGCCATGTAGCCGCTGCTGGGGACAGATGCACTGGAACCTTACCAGTAAGCCACAGCCACATGGTGATACCCAGATTAATAGAAATGGGTTAACCAAAGATATAAGAGCTATCTAGCAATATGCTGACGTGATTGGTCAAATAGCTATTTAAATAATACAGTTTCTGAGTGAGTATTTCGTGGTTTGGATAGCCAGGAACAAACAAGCAGGTTCTGCTTATACAGATTTATAGCCAAGCTGACAGTGAACCTTTTTTAATTGTGCTCCTGAAGAATGTATTTCACACACTGAAAGCATTCACTCAAATTTAAAGTTGAAAAATGCTAAGGTAGCACACACCAGTAATCCTAGCACTTGGGAGGGGGAATTAGAGGATTAGAAGTTCAAGGCCAGCCTGAGCTCCATAGAAAACTTGAGGGTAGCCCAGATCAAATGAGATTCAGAGATTCTATCTCTGAAAATAATACATACCCACTCTATCTATCTATCTATCTATCTATCTATCTATCTATCTATCTATCTATCTATCTATCTACCTATCTATATATCATCTATCTAAAACATGTTGAAGACAAACACTATTGATATAGTTTTTATGCTTGTTTAATACTTTTGATTACAGGAATATTTGTGAAGTCATGCTTGTTTTCAAATATCTTCAGCAAGGTATGTAAACTTGTAGTGAACTGCTGTGGGAACTCCTTCGGCCCTTAGCCTTTACAATACCAGCCAACTTGGGTGTTGTCTCTTGTACTATAAATGCAGCCATACAGCTTGTACAGTCTCTCTCTCTCTCTCTCTCTCTCTCTCTCTCTCTCTCTCTCTCTCTCTCTCTCGGCTGCTAGATATGGTTCCTGCTCCCCACTTGTGTAGAAGACTATTGATCTGTGAATCTACCCCTAAATGAAGAACCCTTTATTATACTCAGTTCTGAGCTAGTGTGGGCCTACTTTATTGTATTCATCTACATCTGGTGCCCATGTGGATCTTGACTCCATCCCTACCATGACCAACTCAACAGGTCCACACCCAAAGGTCTCCCACCCCCATCTGCCTGGCTTGATTTCCCCTGCTAAGCTGTTTTTTCCCCCCAAAACCCTGCCACAGTGGAGCTACCCCTTTGGTGGGCCCGCATGGTGACTTGAAAATTTCCTGGGCTTGTACACGCTCCCCCCACCACTACTTTCCTTGCCACGCAGCAACTTGCACAGCTTCTGGTTTGTGTTCCCAGCTTCTAGTTTGTGTTAATGGCCTGTGAACTCTGGGTTCCTTGATATTCTGGCCACCAAAAATCTCTCTGTGTGTATGGAATTGATTTAATTGCTCTTAATTTGTCAAGCATATTTGTCAGTATTTAAGCAGGTGCCAATGCAGAACTGAGCAGGACTCTTTACGCTGATGCTGGTTGCATCTCTCTGCTATGTGCCTGCAACTGTGAAACCTACTGGCAAATAAAGATTATTACACCCTCAACAATTCACTGCAATCTCATAATGGAGGTAAGTTTATTTGATTAATAAATAAATCAATAAATTTGAAAGTTATATAATGGCAAACAATATCACCATCTAGGAATTTAATAAGCTTTTTGCTTATACTATGGATGGTATTCTGCAAGGTTTATATGGTTTTTCTGATGCATCCATTTATTTGATATTGGGGCTTAGCTTTGTTTCTCATATTATATCCTTAAAAATAGTTTGATAACAGAGTCAAGAATGAGGCACTTTTAGAAATGATACAGTCTTTATGAACTAATAATGAACAACTAGCTGACAGGATTTATACCATCAAAAATCAAAAGTTAGCTTAAAAAAATAATATCATTTGAAAAGGATAACATAAATTTGACAGACAAAATTTAATCTATTTCAAAGGGTGCTGAGAAATTATCTTAAAAAAATTATGCTGTGGAATTTGACAAACAAAATCTGTTAAAATGTTATGATAAGTTAGCAGATAGAGCATTTCTCCAGGAAGGCACTTTGCACACCATCCAAATAACACCCCAGGATGAGAAGTTATCATTAACAGAAAATTTCATACCTTGGAATCATATGTGCAGAATGAGGACCAGAGGTTATATGAGTCAATAAAATCTTTAGAAATATTCACAGGTCAAGAGATTCAGGCTTAACAAAAGAGAGTCGTAAAAAGATTTGGAATGATTGAGGAAATCATCAGTTGATGGGCAGGGAGAAGAGGTATAAGGACAGGATATAGCATCTCCAGTATATGCCAGAGTCAAAGATGACTTACCAAGGATTTTAGCTACTTACCCCATGATTACCTCTGACAAACCATCCAATACTAAATACCCAAAAGGATTCAGAGAAGGTAAATGGAAATCATAGGTATAAATAATCTAAAGGAAATTAAGCAAACAATAGTATTTTATCGCTTGCATTCAGCATTTGATAGGGAGATGGTGAGAATGTGGGCTTCAAGCAATAAGGCTACCCCACATGACTGGCTTCAATTAGTTTCAGTGGTCCTGGAAGATGGGTCATTACTGTGGAAATGCTATTGGAGAGAAGGGGCAAAAGTTCTAGAACAACATGGAAGAGCAAAAGGATTTGAGCCCTTCCCAAGATCAGATTCATGGTGAGGGCACTGATGCTGACACACAGGATCAAGCTCCTGTCCCTATGCCACACAGAGGCCTTAAATGCTTGGGACAGGATTCAAGAACAAGAAAAAAGAATTGAATTATATACTAAGGTTAAACAAGGCCAAAGATAACACTTTAGAGACTTTTTACAAAGAATAACTAAGGCTGTACAAATAGAAGTAACAGATCCAGAATCTAGATGAATAGTTATTGAATCTCTGGCTTTTGAAAATGCCAACTTAGAATGCGAAAAGATACTTGGACCTTTAAAGTTTAGATCAGCACCAATGGATGGATGGATACATACATTGAACATTGAGACATTTGACTATAATAATAAGGCTTGGGTAGGAGAAGCAATTTCCAAAGGTATGAGGAGACATCAAAATGCCAAATGGTATAGGAGGTCCTTCTGTTTATGTGTTGCTTTCATTGGTTGAATAAAGAAACTGCCTTGACCTTTTGATAGGGCAGAACTTAAGTAGGCAGAGTAGACAGAACTGAATGCTGGGAAGAGGGGCAGATGGAGAACCACCATGGAGCTGCCAGAGAAAGACATGCCAAATCTTTCCTGGTAGGCCACTGCCACGTGGTAATATACAGATTAATAGAAATGGGTTTAATCAAGATATGAGAGGCTAGAGATAATGGGCCAGGCAGTGATTTAATTAAAACAATTTCTGTTTGATTATTTTGGGTGTAAGCTAGCGGGGCAGCTGGGACAACAAGCAGCCCGCCCGCTCCTGTTAATTGGAACAAAGGGCCCGCTCCTCCTACAACAGATTGACGCCCAACGTGGTACACAAGATCCACATAAAACCTGAGAGGGCTTGAAAAAGGAATTCTAGAAGAAAAAATAGAGTTTAACACAGCTTTTTGCTGTTTGCTGGCGGCATGCCGCAGAGAGATTTTCCTGACTCAGCAATAAAAAAAAAGGCTGCGCCATTTTAAAATGAGGCTTCCTGGGCCCTGCCACCTGTGCAAACTCCAGCTATGGAGCATTTTGGGGCCCAGATGTTTGTGTGCCCACTTGGGGTCGGGAACAAAGTGTCTGAGACCATGCCTGTGGCTTGGCACTCCCTGCCTGGGCAGGCAGCAGGATCAGGTCTATTAGGCACGCACAGGCAGGAGAGCACAGTGGATTCCTGCGGCCATACATGCAGGCTGCACAGTGCTCTGCGTGGCAGATTTGGCTGTAACTCAGATAAAAAGAGTTTATATGCTGCACGCTCATTCTCAGAGTTAAAGTGCTAAGTGCGGCTGCTATGTGGCAGCCCCAGAGCTAGCAGATATGATACGTCCACCATTTTGAAATTGGAGAGAGGTGGAGCCAACATCCAGAGCAGCTGCAACCAAGCTTCTTAGCATTTTAAAAGCTCTTCAAGACAGTAGAGAATTGAATTAAAGACAATGCAATAGGACAGATTCAGACAAAAAAAAACCTTTAAATGGGTCATAGTGTTAGATAAAGTATGTAGGCTTGGGAGAGAGAAGAAAAAGAGTATAGAAAGTCATAAAATAAAGTTAATGCTTTAAAAAAAGAGGGTAAAGTCTTTGAAAAGACAGAGTACTTACAGATAGTTATAGATTAAAAGAAATAAAAAAATAAGCCACGTAAAAATGGAAAATTCACAGAGAGTCTGGATTCTGTATATTATTGTGTTTTATTTGAATTTTTTGACTGTGATGGAGCTAAATACAAAGAGACATTTCATTATATGGGCTAAGATAAACCAGCATGTATATTATAATGGTATTATGACTTCAGATTTTGGGTCTAAGGATATGGTGCTTTGGAAAAGAGTTTCTTCTTTTGTTTTCAGAGAAGATGAGAACCATTGATTGCTTCTACACGAATATGGTTTCATGGACCATGCCCTCCTGAAAGGTTGCTATGAATACCCTCAAAAATTATTTTGCTCAATTGCCGACTGAGATGAACCTAGCATACAGCATAAACCATAAAAGACCTGATTAATAGCGCCCCCATACAGGACGACGCAGTTTGGAGAGAAAAAACTATGCGCATATTCCCAAATATTGTTTATAAATGTTCTGTTACATTTAAATGGGGATATGATATAGATATGAATAATTTGCTTTGATATGGATTTTGCTTTATTGATAAATTTAAGGTCAATCTTGTTATCTGTATATTTCTGCTCTTGATTAAGTTATTGTGATTGTGTAGTTCATTTAAAAATGTAATGTATAATTAAGAAATATAGGTTAATAGATAATCATCTATAATAGTCAAGTTTGTAGTCATGTTACTTAGATTTTCTAGATGTGCATAGATATATTTCAGATAGGCATTCTTCATATCTTTCAAAGACTACAGAATATGGCATTTAAAATGTTTTAATAACTTAGGGCTTTTCATGACAATGAGATACATCTGCTCCTGCTTTCTTCCAGTTTACATAGGTAATATTATATCCTTCTGAAGTCTTTGATGGAGTTGAAGAATAGATAGTTTTCCTTTGTTATGATAAAAGATAAAATAGATCTAAATATTGTAACTGTAATTCTTGCTTGATAACTGTTTTGTTATATGTAATTTTACTATGTTAAAGTTAAAGCCTTCCTTTTTGTTTAAACAGAAATGGGGAAATGGTGTAGGAGGTCCTTCTGTTTATGTGTTGCTTTCATTGGTTGAATAAAGAAACGGTCTTGGCCTTTTGATAGGGCAGCACTCAGGTAGGTGGAGTAGACAGAACTGAATGCTGGGAAGAGGGGCAGATGGAGAGCCACCATGGAGCTGCCAGAGACAGACATGCCGAATCTTTCCCAGTAGGTCACTGCCACGTGGTAATATGTAGATTAGCAGAAATGGGTTAAATCAAGATGTGAGAGTTAGCCAATAAGAGGTTAGAGATAATGGGCCAGGCAGTGATTTAATTAATACAATTTCTGTGTGGTTATTTCGGGTGTAAACTAGCAGGGCGGCTGGGACCACAAGCAGCCCTCTTGCTCCTGTTACAGCCAAATGTTTTAATTGTGGTAGGATAGAACATCTGAGAAGGGTCTGTAGACAAGGCATTCCTAGAAATAATATCTCCTCTGAGAACGACAAAAATAGAAGGTCTCAATTGTCTGGATTATGTAGAAGATGTGATGAAGGCCCACTCTAGTACCCTGTCACTTTTACTGTATTGTTTTAATAAAATGCTGATTGGCCAGTAGCCAGGCAGGAAGTATAGGTGGGGCGATCAGGCAGGAAGTAGAGGCAGGGCAGCAAGAACAGGAGAATTCTAGGAAGAGGAAAGACTCAGTCTACACTTGTCATCCAGACAGAGGAAGCAAGATGAGAATGCCTCACTGATAAAGGTACCAAGTCATGTGGCTAACACAGACAAGAATTATGGGTTAATGTAAGTTATAAGAGTTAATAAAAAGCCTGAGCTAATAAGCCAACCAGTTTATAATTAATGTAGGCCTCTGTGTGCTTCCTTTGGGAAAGAAAAAGGAAGTTGAATGGAATAATGGGTAGGTTAGTGTGAGCTTTTTCACACTATAATAATAATGAGTAATAGAATGAATACTTAAGCGCTATTATTTATAGACAATTTACATAATTATAGATTCTTATATATTGATACAAATTCAAATTATCTTTGTTATAATATGTTCCTATTTCTGTTTACAATACTTGTACACCTATGCAAAGTTATTTTGTCATATTGTATACATGCATGTTTTTACCCCTGCTTAAGATTTTGTTTATTGATGCAATTTTAGGAAATATTTATTATATTGCACTATAAATTTCTACCTCTGATCGAGATACTTATACATTGCTTACATTTTGAGGTCATTGTTCTCATTTGCTGCACAGTTGTTTAAAGATTGTTTAATATGCTAATATGAGTCCTTACTCTTTAAGCTATATAGGTATTAAGAATTATAGGTCAGTAGTCATTTATGGTTTTTATACTTACAGTTAGATTAATCAGGTTCTTTAGATACATAGAGATTGTCTTCCACATAGATAGGTGATCTTCAACCACTTTAAAGAACTGTAGAATATGGTATTTAAGTAACTTACGGATCTGTTGACATGAGACACAATTGCTCCTGGCAGTACCAATTTATTCCCAAGAGATTGTTGAGCACTAAAGATACTCCACTTGGAGCTTGTTTTTTTCTTGGCAAAACTGGCCTTTGGGCAAAGAACTGTTCATTCCTCAACCACTGACAAAATGCATGGTGTCCAGACAGTACAAGTTGGATACAAGTAAAAAGACTGCCAAACCATGCCAAGACAGGGTATGATGGTTTTGAAAATTTTCCTTCCTCTAAAAATAGTCTAGGCCTTAGCCAAAGTTGGTTGCACCAACCTTGCAAATCAGACTTTGGATGATTGCCCAGGTAGCCAGTTATCTCTTTCATTTATTGCACACTTTGGAAGTTGCTTGATTGCACTTCCTGTTTACTCAAGTAATATTATTTCCCTTCTCAGGTCTTCAATAGGGTTGAAGATTAAATAGTTGTAGTTACTTTCCTCTCATTACTTAGCCAAGCTATTTCAGTACAAGATTTAGTCTCCTTAGGATAGGATATTTATTTAAACATTTAGCATAAGTTTCTTGCTTGATATTTTTTATGCTGTTTTAATTCTAATTTTTATATTTGATATTTCTTCTTATTGTATATAGTTTTGTATTGGGTTTAGAACTCTCTTATTAAGACAAAAGTGGGAGGTGCTATGGAAATTTTTTCAGCCAACAGCCTTTAAGATACCAGCCCACTTAGGTGTTGTCTCTTGTACTAAATATGCAGACATAAAGCTTGTGCAATCTCTCTCTCTCTCTCTCTCTCTCTCTCTTTCTGGATTCGGTTCCAGTTTGCCACTCATGCAGAGGACTATTGACATGTGAGTTTACCCTTAAATAAAGAACCTTTTATTATACTTAATTCTGAGCTAGTGAGGGACTACTTTATCACATTCATCTGCAGTGAATAGAATAGTAACAAAAACCAAACCAAAACAAAACACAAATCAAGCATGTGTAAAACGTTGTGGTGCTTATCTCCTGAGTTTTTTGCACATGATTGCATCAAATCCTAAGAACACCTCATTTAACTTTTTTGTAATTGTACTTAGATTGTTTAACAGTTGCATTTTTCCTGAAATTAGTAATATTCAATAAAAAATGAAATTGGAGGCTTAAATGAAGAAAACTGATTCTAGCCTTGGGCTGAAGCTCAGGTGGTAGATAGCTCACCTGCCCTGCATGGGACCTTGGGTTCAATCCCTAGCACTGTGTAAACTGGCTGTGGTTACACATCCCTAGAAATCACTCAGGAGGCAGAGGCAAGAGGATCAGAGGTTCAAGGTTATCCTCTGCTTCTGAAAGACTTCAAGTCTATTCTGGGATATATGACGCCCATCTCAAAACCAAAACCAAAAGAAAAGAATATTGCAACTTACACGTGATTAAAAAAAATGGTCAAATAGCTGAGTGGTGGTGCCACACACCTTTAATCCCAGCACTTGGTAAGCAGAGGCAGACAGATCTCTGTAAGTTTGAGGCCAGGCTGGACTATAGAGCAAGTTCCAGGACAGCCAGGGCTACACAGAGAAACTCTGTCCAGAAAAACCAAACCAAAGCAAAACAAAAGTAAAATAGCACTCGTTTCACTAAAAACACTTTTTGGTAAGTTATCCTGATGACCTGGGTTCAGTCCCCAAACCCACTGTAGATGGAGAGAACTGACTCTCAAAAGCTGTTCTCTGACCTCCATATGGGCACTCTGCACAACTGTGCTGTACCCACGCACTAACAATACCACACACAATAGAATAATTAAAACTATACATACTGACCTAAATTAGGGAGCCACCAGTCTCCTACATCTTGCTGACCTGTTTTCAAAGCATATTGTGGCAGTCTGAATTTTACGCTTGTGTCTTATCCTTGTAGCTTTTCTATCAAAGACTTTCTTATTGATTTTACTCCATAACTTAATGTGTGTGGTGAAAACAAACTAAACACACTGCATACTTCTGGGTGACTGTGACACATGCTTGTGTGTGCTATAGTTGACTTAAGGGAGGAGAGGGCTCTTTGGAGCTCATCTTCAGTGTTCAGAAGCAAGAACAGTCAGGGCTGGCAGGCAGGGAGAATAAATAGGAGAAACAAGGAAAAGTAGCAACAAAAGAGAACAAGGAGAGATGGACATCAGGGGTCAGTCACCCAGCCACACAACCAGCCACCCAGCCAGCCATAGTGTAAAATCAAAAGTAAGACATACAGCAGTAAGCAAAGGTAAAAACCCAGAGGCAAAAGATAGATGGGTTAATTTAAGTTAAGAAAAGTGGGCAAGGACCACATCAAGGCCTGGCATTCATAACTAAAAATAAGCTTCTATGTGTGATTTATTTGGGAGCTGAGTAGTGAGCCCCCCCAAAAGCCAAAAGAACAAAAATATCAAACAACAAACCTGTGCTTTTTGCCTAATTAAATAGATTGCTTTATTTACATTTGCATTTTCTGCACTGAACACAAACTGGCTGCTTTCCTGTTTTTATAAGACTTTTTATGTGTAATATATGACATGGTGTGTTGTCTGAGGTTTTCTGTCCTGCCCAGTTCCCACAGTCATTAAGTCCCAAAGAAATCACAAAGAGGTCTACATTAACTATAAACTGATTGGTCCATTAGCTCAGGCTTCTTATTAACTCTTATAACATCTATTAGCCCATTATTCTTATCTATGTTAGCCACATGGCTCAGTACCTTTTTCAGCAGTCACATCTTGTTTCTTCTGTGGTTGGGCAAGGACTGCAGAGGAATGGGCTTCCTCCTTCCCAGAATTATCCTGTTCTCATTGACCCACCTCTACTTCCTGTCTGGTTGTCCTGCCTATACTTCCTGCCTGGCTACTGGCCAATCATTGTTTATTTAAAATATAATTGACAGAATACAGGCTATTCTCCCACACCAATGGTGTCTTATTCTGTTTTAGGTTCCTATAAAAGTGTGCCCAATAATTTATAAAGGAAAGAAGTTTATTTAATTCATGGTTCTGGAGGCTGGCAGTCCAAGATCAGGGGGCTCTACCTGGGGGAGCCCTGGGCCACATGTACCTGGGGAAAGCCGTGTGCCATGCGTACCTGGTAGGAGCCCTGTGCCTCATGTACCTGGTTAGAGCCCTGTGCCATGCGTACCTGGTAGGAGCCCTGTGCCTCATGTACCTGGTTAGAGCCCTGTGCCATGCGTACCTGGTGGGATCAGTGTGCTGCATGTACCTGGTGGGAGCCATGTGCAGCATGTACCTGGTGGGAGCCATGTGCAGCATGTACCTGGTGGGAGCCGTGTGCAGGATGTACCTGGTAGGAGCCGTGTGCAGCATGTACCTGGTGGGAGCCGTGTGCAGCGTGTACCTGGTGGGAGCCGTGTGCAGCGTGTACCTGGTGGGAGCCCCATGCTGCGTGTACCTGGTGGGAGCTGCATGCCACATGTACTTTGTGGGAGTTGTGGCTGCATCTCAATGTGGTGGAGTAGAAGGGAGAGTGAACAGGACAGAAGGAAAACACAACAGGGTACGGCTTGTTTCACGCCAACCTACTCCACTGGTACCTTACCAGCCCTGTGAGAAGTGCATTAGTTGTCTCAACAGACTAGTCAGCCTTTTAAAGTTCTACCTCCAGCATTCACAGCACCAACAGTGTTTCAACACCAGCTTGGGATAGATACTATGTTCTAAGGTTCTACTGGTGGGTAGCTTCGTGATCGCAAGTTGGATTTCTTGATTACAACTTGTGTCAAAAAAGAAAACTCTGCTAGTGACCCCAGAAGTCCCCCTTATTCCTTGTCCCAAGCATCCCTTTTCTGTATACCTGAGAGTAACCATTGTCCTGATTTCTGTGATAATGCATCTTTGCTTTTCATTATGACACATCAAATAGGTATGTGAGTTTAAGCTTTGTAATTAATTTAGTTTTGTCAGTCTTTAAACATCATTTTCAAGATTAAAAAAATCTCATTTCTCTCAGTCTTTGTCCCTCCTTTTCTGTGTAAATTAGTGAGGAAACTAGGTCAATGTCCCACAATCTGGATTTTGCTGAGTAAATGCCCATACATAGCATTTCTTTTAAAATTTTAAAGAATTACTATTTTGTGTGTGTGGGTGTTTTGCCTACACATATGTCTATGCACCTTGTGTGTGTGTGTAGCCCTACAGAGGCCAGAAGAAGATGTTAGATCCCCTGGAAATGGAGTTACAGATAGCTCTGAGCTGCCACGTGGGTGTTTGGAAGCAAACCTGGGTTCTCTGGAAGAGCTGCCATCTCTGTAGGCACCATAATTAGCATTTCCACGCCCTCTGCATTTCTTGTATGTGCATGCAAATGAACGCGGAAACCAGACACCAAGCCTAAATGTCATTCCTCAGACGCTGTTCACCTTGTGTTTTGAGACAGGGTCTCTCTCTGGAACTGGGATTCATTGATTCAACTAGGTTGAAAGGCTAGAGAGCGCCACAGATCTGCCTGTCTCTTCCTCTCTAGTGCAGGGATGACAAGCATGCTCCATTAGGACTGATTTTTCTGTAGGTGCTGGAGTTTGAACTCTCTACTTTATGCTTATACAGCAGGCACTTTACTCCCTGAGCCATCTCCTTAGCCCTGGCTCCTGACTTCTGCATTTCTTTGGATCTCTCTATCTATCTACCTATCTATCTATCTACCTACCTACCTATTTACCCATCTATCTACCTACCTACCTATCTATCTCTCTTTCTCTCTCTCTCTACCTATCTATCTATCTATCTATCTATCTATCTATCTATCTATCTATCTATCTATCTATCATCTATCTATCTATCTATCTCTATCCACCTATCTATCTACCTATCTCTCTCCATTTATCTCTCTCTCTCCATCTATCTCTCTATCTACCTATATCTCTCTATCTATCTACCTCTCTCTCTATTTATCTACCTATCTATCTTGCTATCTCTCTCTCTATCTCTCTACCTACCTATCTCTTTCTCTCTCTCTCTCTACCTACCTACCTATCTACCTACCTATCTCTCTATCTACTATCTATCATCTATCTATCTATCTATCTATCTATCTATCTATCTATCTATCTATCTATCTATCTATCTATCTATCTATCTATCTATCTGAGACAGAATCTCTCTACATAGCCTTGGCTGTTTTGGAACTCATTTTGTTGATCAGGCCAGCCTTAAACTCATAGAGAGCTACCTGACTGCCTCCTAAATGCTGGGATTAAAGGTGTGTGCCACCATACCTGGCTCAACTTCTTCATGACTAACAGACACTGCAGGGTGTGTTGGTGGGAGTCTTTTTACTTTTCCCTCTTCCATTTTTCTGTATTGTTCACAGTGGTGGTGACCACTGTCAGATGTCTCCTGATTCCTCCTCTCCTTCTGCGCTGGATCTTTTTCTTCTTCTAACCTACACATTTGGATCCCAGCTCTAGCATTTTCTCCACAGTTTGGAGAGCGAATCTGTGCTAGTTAGTTTTTGGACAGGGCACACTAATCCACTTCATGTGTCCCCTCCACACAAATCTGCTCTGAGAGCGATTTTGGTCTCAGCCTGACCATGCCACACAAATCTTTAGATATGGTTGGTTTGTCTCCATCCTCAGTTTATATTTTGAGCCTGGGAGGATAGATCAGTGTGGTAGTTGGCTATAGGCTTTGGCTCCGCTACTTACAGGATCCAGCTTTTAATTAGAGGAATGAAAGGAAGTTATACCTACACTGTTGACATCCTTCCTTCCACTATTGCCCCGCATTCTTCTTCTTTTATTTATTTATTTTTTTTTTTAGGGAAAATGCTATGAAGACACAGGAGGGACTGTTTGGCTTGAATTGAATTTTTGGTATATCACGTTGCTGTTGTTGTAAAGAAGTGTGCCTGAAAGCAGCAAAAGTAACTTGGGAGTCTTTCTCTGATGCAGACAATGAAAAAGTAACATGGGAAGGCATCATGCATTGTGCCCTGAGTATGAAAGTGAAGGTTCACGGTGTCTCAAACTCCATGCAAATTTCCATGCAAGAGGGGAAATTGACCTGACATATGCATCAATCCTTGGAGATGATAAAATGTCTCTTCTCTCCTGATTATGGGTCCACATAAAGATTCCTGGTGTTGACACCCCAAAACCTCAAGCCAAGTCTCCAAAGTATTCTAGAATTAATTATATTATTGGTAAACAAGCCAGCACTGTAGATTTTTGCTGTGAATAATTTAGTATAATGAAAATAATTCTCTCTTTGTTATGTTTTGAGACAGAGTCTCACGGAGCTCAGGTTGGCCTTGAACTGGCCATGTACATGATGATGACCTCAATTGCCTGTGCCAACTCACCCACTTTATCACTTTTTAAAAATTATTTTATGTGTATACATTTCTTTTTTTTAAAGATTTATTTATTTATTATATATACAACATTCCTTCCATGTATGCTTGCATGCCAGAAGAGGGCACCAGATCTCATTATAGATGGCTGTGAGCCACCATGTGGTTGCTGGGAATTGAACTCAGGACCTCTGGAAGAGCAGTCAGTGCTTTTAACCTCTGAGCCATCTCTCCAGCCCCATGTATACATTTCTTTACCTGCACACGTACAGGTGTATCACACACGTATTTGGTTCTTGAGGAGCCAGAACAGGGCACCTGGTCCTCTAGAACTGGACTTACAGATGGTTGGGAATCAACACGTGGGTTATAGGGACTGGACCCTGGTCCTGTAGGACCGGACTTACAGATGGTTGGGAATCAACACGTGGGTTATAGGAACTGGACCCTGTTCCTCTGCAAAAGTGTCCAACCAGTCAAGTCACAGGAAAGTGATCTGACAAACATTAAACTCTAGGAAGCCTCTGGCATCTGTCTAGGAGTTCCACTACTTCTGTGTCCACAGTTTCTTTCCAGACAACCGCAGGAACTTCTTGTTTGGGGGAAGGGAGTAGAAATGAGATCTTTCCTGTATATATAAGAACACCCCTAAATGACAAGATTGGCTGCCCATATTTGTGTCAGATTATATTGTTTAAAACAATTATTATCATTACTATTACCCCATGCTTTATGTGAATGCAGGGCTGCCGTGGAGGTCAGAGGGTAGTTTTGGGGAATCATTTCTCACCTTCCATCTTGAGGCAGGGGCTCCCTCATTTCTACTGCTGTTCTGCATACATGAGCCCAGCTGGCCTGAGACCTTCTGTGTCTGCTTCTTACCTCACCATTGCAGAGCTGGGATTACAGATGCATGCCACCGCGCCTGGCTTCTATGTGGGTACAGGGATGGAACTCAGATCACCAGGCTTGGTAGCAAAGCCCTTTACCCGCTGAGCCATCTCGCTGGCCCCAGATTGTATTCTTTCTCATTTGGAATGGTCCATTTCCATTGCCATCTATGACCATGCCAAATGCCTGTGAAGGCAGTGATGGCTGTCCTGACTGGAGGTTGATGACAGGAGTGGCTTTGGCCATTGGAATCTTGTAGCATGAGGGGCCTGCTAGTTGGGGTTTCTGTCCTGCCAGGTCCCCCAGCCGTTTAGTCCCAGAGAAAATCACACAAAGGTCTCCAGAAGATTATAAACTGATTGGCCCATTAGCTCAGGCTTCTTATTAGCTCTTGTAGCTTATATTAACCCATTATCCATATCTATGTTAGCCACATGGCTCAGTACCTTTCTCAGCAGGGCAGGTCACATCCTGCTTCTTCGGTGGTCTGGGCAGGAGTGTGGGGAGCTTCCTGCTTCCCAGAATTCTCCTATTCTTATTGCGCCACCTCTACTTCCTGTCTGGTTTTCCCGCCTATACTTCCTGCCTGGCTACCAACCAATCAGCGTTTATTTAAAACATAATTGACAGATATAGAATTGTTCTCCTGCACCAGAATCTGTGTGGATGGGCCATAATACATCAGTGTTACGATGTGACATGTAGCTTTAAGCAGCTCCACTAGCTTCCACTAACACCTCAGTCCTCTTATTTGTTTCAAGAATGATCCACATCCTATATAGGTGTGCCTTCGCCAGCTCACATTCAGTACACAATCACACTTGTGGCTGCAGCCTCAAGTCATTGACATTTGTTTTAGTCCTGCAGTAAAAGTGATGAACAGTTTGTGACCTATCTCTTTTTCTTTCACTTATTTATTTATTAAGATCCAGTGATTCTCAACAAAAGTTCTGATTTATGCAGGCATTGTCTCTGCCATGAGAGTTATCGGTCTATGAAACAAGTATCTTCAGATTGCCTACTTTTTCCTGGGCCAGGGAAGGAAATGATTTGGTTGTCTGAGGTGAGTGTACGGTCATGAGTAGCAAATATGGAATACTGAATGTCTGCGTATTTATGAGCTAGAGAGTGAGGTCCCTACATTCGGTTTCTAAATTTTTATCCTGACATCTACAAATGCATAAAGCAATAAAATATGAACTGAAAACTGATGTGGGATTTTCCTCTGTATGCTGTGATTCCCATTGGTTAATAAAGGAACTGCTTTGGGCCTATAGCAGAGCTATAGTGGAACAGAGTTAGGTGGGGAAAACTAAACTGAATGCTGGGAGAAAGGAGGCAGAGAGAAGCCATGGAGCTGCCGCCGGAGACAGACGTGCTGAAACTTTGCTGGTAGGCCGTGACCTTGTGGTGGTGCACAGATTAATGGAGATGGGTTAAATTAAGATAGGAGTCATCCAATAAGAAGCTAGAGCTAATGGGCCAAGCAGTGTTTTAAATAATATGGTTTCTGTGTAATTATTTTGGGGCTGAGCAGCTGGGAACCAATAAGCAGCCTCCCCCCTTACAACAGAAAACGCCAAGACCTGTTTCTTCCCGCACTCAAGGAGTTTAAGGCAGATGGTGAATATGAGAAATTAAAAATGTGGGGAATCGACACAGTGGGTTGTTGTGTAGTGCCTTGAGAGCACCATGGAAGCTTGTGAGAGGTGGCAGAGGGCAGCAGCGGTGGACAGGACAGGAGAAGGGCATTTAACACTCAGGACAGGCTGAGTTAAATCACAGAGGAAAAGTGAGATCATGGGCCTGGGTGCATAGTCCTCTGACTGTCAATCTGATTTAAAACCATTTCTGGGCTTGTGGGCGGGAGTGTTCCTAGATTAGGCTGACTGAATGTAGGTTGCGGCATTCCATGGCTCCTCCAGGCTTCCTGACTATGGGCTGGTACGACCAGCTGCCCCTCCTATGCCCTCATGCCTTCCCTGCTCTGATGAACTGTGTCCTCAAAACCATGAGCAAAAACAAACCTTTCTTTTCTTCAGTTGCCTTTGTTAGCCATTTTATCATAAGACATGATATCTACCTACTACAGGCCTGGGAGTGGAAATGAGGATGAGGGCTGTCCTATAAGAAAGGTCAGCCAGGGCCCAGGCATGATCCCTGGTAACAAGTTCTGAGACTGGCTGAGGCCTTATAGGAAATGCATTTCTACTCTGTTATTTTAAAGACAAGCTACTCGATATTTTCACATATACTGCTCATGCACTAACCACATCTGGATGGTGGATTACTTTCCCCAGTGGCTGGTGCACACTAGCTAGCTTTGGGTGTTGGCTGAACATTCCTCGAATATTCAAAGACAGGGCACATCTTACCAGAAGACCTCCTTGGCATTTTAGTTTATGATTACACAATAACCGCACACAATATGAAAGTATTGATGCTGAGAAACCATACTCTGCCGATGGTAAATGGAAAATTTGTGTCATGTTGTCCAAGGAGAAAAACCCGGCACCACACAAGTAATCACATGCATAATTAGAAGGTACGATGCCAGCAGAACCATGGTTGCGATCCATTTTAGCGTCTCCTTTTAGATGTCCCAGAGGCTTCTGTGGTCCGTCTGGTCCTGCAGGTGAGACTGCGAGGGTCAGGAGGAAGTGTGTCTCTCACCGCCTTGTGCAGGTAGGTGAGCGGAGGTCCTCTGTGCGAACTCTGCAGCTCTGTGAGGCCTGAGCGGCGCTGCTTCCCTACATCTCGGGCGGGGGCGCAGGGAGTGTAGTTTCGAGGTATCAGACAAGAACCTCCGCCCTCCTACTAGGCTGTGCCAGGCGCCTGTATCGCTGTCACGGTAGGTGGGGCAGCCCCGAGGAGCATCCGTGCCCTGGTAGTGTACCCCCTCGCGTCGCCGTCCCGCACCTGCCCCGCGCCCCCGGTCTGCGGGAGCCGCCGGGGCCCATGCACATGCGCAGTGGCACCGCCGGGAGCCCTGCCTCCGCCTCCGCTGCCGCCTCCCGGTTCCGCAGTCACTTCCTGCAGCTGTTTCCCTGTGGCTCCGGTCCGACCGACTTTTGACAGTCAACCTCCAGCAGCGGAGCGCCCGGGCGGCGGCGGCGAGCGCACCAAGTGGTCGTGGAGCCGGGCACCGGCGCGCGGGGGTGGCGGGGCGGCGGCGGCCTGCCGATTCCGGTGAGTGCGGAGGAGCGCGGGTTCGCGCGGCTGCGTCCGTGTGCGCGTGTCAGCTTCGGCCGCCCGCGGCGACCGGCTGGCCCCAGATCCCGATCCCGCAGCCGTTCGCGCAGCCGCCTCGGCGACTGGGTGCTCCCCGCCGGCATCCGCGCGGGACCGGAGTGCGTGTGTGCGCGCCCAGCCCAGGAATGGCATAGGCGGGGGCGATGCTGCAGGGGCGCAGCTTTGAGTCCTAGGAGCAGAGCCTGGGTCGCCAAGGCCTCCTTCCCATCTCAGCCTTCTTCTGTGATGTAAAACAGCCCCCGGAACTCTTTTTTTTCTGCTTGCCGCGTTCTGGTGACCTCTGAGTAAGGTTCTCTCTTCTCTTCTCCAGAATACCCAGGGACAGCCTTCCCTACTTTACTCGGAAGCCAGGAACCTGTTCCTGGATTTTCTTCTTTTCTCTGGGTCCATTTCTGCTACGGGGAGGGCTGTTTGCAATACAGCTCTGGAGGAGTAGGCCCCAGCCCAGCCACAGAAACGTGTGCTGTGGTCATTCATTTCCCTTAAACCGGTACATGGTGGAGCTGTGATTTTTCTTTAGTGTCTTCTCATCTCCCTTCCAAATTAGGACATCAAGCCCCGTGCATCCTTCATGTATGTATGCCATTGCACACGTCCAATCGGATGGATTTTAAGATCTGAGAAGTATTTTTATATCGGCTTCTAAATTAGTCTCTTAAATTAATGCAGCAGTTTGAATGGTTTGCAGTTTGAGTGTTTTGGGTCTCTGTATTTCACAGTTCGCGTTCACTGACGTTTTGGTTTTATTTATTACTCAAATGCAATACCTGTTGTGATTGATGCCTATAGGTTTTTTTTGAGAGGGGATTAGCTTTATGTTGGTTATAAATATAACAGCAGTGTTTCTGAGGTCTCTACCCTTTCTTTGAACATTATGAAGATAAAATGTAGTAATGGGTAAGCCTGCACTGTAAACACCCCCACCCCACCCCCACCGGTGTTTTGCTCTGGAATTAGGCCTTTTGTGCTTCTGTCCTGACGAGGCCCTTGCTTCTGCTGGAAAGCACTGTGTCACCGTGGGGGCAGCGCCTGTTGGCTTTCCTCAGGTGGGAGTAAGCCTGCAAGAGACAAGCCCAGACATGCCTGGCTGTGGGTTGCTTCAGTTTTGTGTCTGTTGCTGATTTTCTTTATCGGATGTTTTGGTACGCTGATCTGTCCTTTCTCCATGACCCGACAGCATCGATGTTTTGGTACCCTGATCTATCCTTTCTCCATGACCCGACAGCATCGATGACCTAACCGAATCTGTGTGACAAGTTAGTGAATGACATGGTCAGTTATGACTGAGTAAACTATTTTAAAAGTTGGTTTTGCTTCTTCAGTTTGGTTGCCCACATCCCCAATGTCCATAATCATCTTTGCCTTTTGGATGTCTTTTATTTAGTTGGGAGAAATAATATTGTTTCAGAGAAACTTATTTTTTAAATGTTCCAAATCTGTATCACTTTTCTTTGTGTTTCAAGAGATATGGGCAGTTGAATATTATCCTTTTCTAGCTATTACAATTAATGAAAAGTAATGTTATTTCTATGACTAATCATCTCTTCATCTTGAGGCTCCTCCTCACTGTGTGTTTACCAAATGTGCTAAGTAGACTTTACTTTTTAAAGAGCCCTTGAGTCATTTTAATAAACCTGTTACTGCCCTAGCCCACACATCTTCATCACAGATGGAAACGTCAGCAGCCGAAGACACCACATCCTATTGACCAAGAAAAGTTTTCACAATACTGGGAGTGGAGGAAAGTGTAGACTCTGAATGAGGATTCTAATTTAGGTAATTAGAATCTGGTCTACTTGAAGATGTTTACCATAGTACATTTTTTAAAGTGGTTAGAACTAAAAGATGCCGCCTGAATAGGTAGCAGGAGGAACCAGAGATAGAGTTAAAGAGGGAGTGGGACATAGTGGGTCTTTTTAGTTTTTTGAGACAGGGTTTCTCTGCGTATCTTTGGCTGTCCTGGAACTCACTCTGTAGCCCAGGCTTGCCTTGAACTCACAAAGATTTGCCTGCATCTGCCTCCCAAGGGCTGGGATTAAAGGCACCACTACTGCCTGGCCATAGTGGGTCTTTTCTGAGGAAAATAGAATAGAGTGTCTTGGTTTCTTTTTTGTTGCTATGATAAAATACCCTGGCAGAAGCCACTTAAGGGAGAAAAGGTTTATCTATTTTGTCTGACAGTTTAAGGCAGTTACCTTAGTGGGGTAGTCTAGGCAGCAGGAGCCCAAGGCAGCTGTTCACACTGTCTAGGCGGTCTCATGGGTCCACAGTTAGGAGAGCAATGCGAGTGTAGTTCTGCCTCCTTTTGATGCTGTCCAGGACCATGCAGTGGTACTACCTACTTTTAGGATGGGTCTTCCCACCTCAACCTAATTAAGAAAATGCCTAATAGGCATGCCCACAACCAACCTAATCTGGATCACCCCTTATTGAGGCTCCTTTTCTAGGTAATTCCAGATCCTGTCAAATTGACAGTTGGAATTATAACCATCACTGAGTGTATCCTTATATAGAAAGCAAAGGGAATGATACAAATGGCCTATAAGTCACCACAGGGCTTAGGATAGTGTGGTCCATTACTTGGTTGGACACTATTCAATCTGGATGCTTTATCTTGAGTGTGTGATTTACCTCCTGATGGAGAGAAGGTATTTTAAATTTACAAGGGTCTCAGGAGTGTAGTCAAAGGCTGTATGGAGTAGAGTTACCACCCCAAGGTCTTTAGGCAGCACCCCTAGGAGGGCTGAAGGGGCCCTGAGAAGGCTGGCCTGGGTATAGTGTTCTTGGCACCAAACAGGTGGTTGTGTGCAGTGGAGGGCGTGGGTGTAGTGTTGCCAAATTATCCTTCTATTGCTGGATTCTGTGAAGCTTTTGGTTTTTAAATATTGACAACTTATTTGATTTACAAACAAAAGCAAAACAAAACTATCTTCCAAACAGCTCACTGTGCCATCCGGGGTCTACAGGCTGCCCCTGTCCACTCTGCCTTGCAGAACTTTAATGCCGGTCCTCTTCCTAGATTTCACCCACCTTCCAACTAGTTGTAGAAATGCCTTAAAGATCTGATAGGTGTGCAGGATTGTAATTCTAGCACTTGGGAGGTAGAGTCAAGAAGATTAAAAGTTAAGGTCATTCTCAGCAAATTTGAAGCCATCCTGCACTGTGTGAGACCCTGTTCTAAAAAACGGTGGCTGGTGACATGGGTCAGTGGGTAAAGTGCTTGCTATACCTTCTAGGTACACATGTGTGTAAGAGCTTGTGCCATGTTGCACATACATACTCACACGCAATAAAAACAAGTAAGACAAAATGCATAAAAGAAAAGGAGAGAGGGCTGGAGAGATGGCTCAGAGGTTAAGGGCATTGCCTGCTCCTCCAAAGGTCCTGAGTTCAATTCCCAGCAACCACATGGTGGCTCACAACCATCTGTAATGAGGTCTGGTGCCCTCTTCTGGCCTGCAGGCATACACGCAGACAGAATATTGTGTACATAATAAATAAATATTTAAAAAAAAAGAAAAGGAGAGAGATTCTTAGAGGTGATGATCTTTTCACTCTTTGGCATCCTTTGGGTGGAAGAGCTTCTCACAGGGTGGGTGGGCTTTCCCTTGTTTGTTCCTTTGCTTGCCTGTTTGTTTTGGTTGTGCACATCACCATCAAGAGTGGTTCAGCATTCCAGAGAGAAGGGTTTGGAGGATGACCTTTGATGTTCAATTCCAGTCATGTGACTTTTCAGCTTAATTGGACATGGATGCAATGCTGCTAATGCCCATGGTCAGAGGGATGGTGTTTGGAACTGAGCCAAGCAAAATAAAAAGCAAATCTCAGAAGCTATTCTCAGTCAGTAAGGATAAGCTGGCAGGGAAAGTCTTCTAGGCTAAGATTAAGGAGAGATGCTCCAAAGGTGGATTTAGAGAAGAGAAAGACTTTGGTGTCATTTCCATGTCGTATTGCTGAGATCTCATTTTCATTTCTTCCCTTTCATTGCTTTAGGTTTGAAGACGCCACCCCTCAGCACCCACTGGATTATGCCCGTGGCTTTCCTACCTGATGATTCTCTTGCAGCAGGCTGGACTTCCTCCACTTAAGCGGCCCTCGACCTCTCCTCCTATGTCAGTGGCTGCCAGGTCCACAAGGACCTTGCAGATTCCACCACAGAAGCCTTTTGGGCGGGAGGCATCCTTGCCTCTGGCAGGGGAAGAGGAGTTAGCTAAGGGAGGGGAGCCAGACTCTGCCCTGGAGGAGCTCTGTAAGCCCCTCTTCTGCAAACTCTGCAATGTCACCTTGAACTCTGCTCAGCAAGCCCAGGCACACTATCAGGTAAGAGGAGGAAAGGGAAGTGACTGTCAGTGGGGTGAGCTTTCCAGGTGCTGTTTGGTTAGACCGTGTTTGTTGGGTGGGCATTTTGGGTGCTGGTTGGTTAGATCATGTTAGTGGGGTGGGCATTTTGGGTGCTGTTTTGTTAGACGATGTCTTAGAGTTTCTTTTGCTGTGAAGAGAAACCATGACCGTGGCAACTCTTATAACAGAAAACCTTTAACTGGAGGTGTCTTACAGTTCAGAGATTCAGTCTGTTATTGTCATGGTGGGAAGCGTGATGGCATGTAGGTAGATATGGTGCTGGAGAAGTAGCTGAGAGTTCTACGTCTGGATCAGTTGGAAGCAGGAAGAGCAGTGCCACACCTGAGACCTCGAAGCCTGCCCCCAGTGACATACATGTTCCAACAAAGCTACACCTACTCCAACAAGTCCACATCTCCAATAGTGCTACTTCCTTTAAGCCTGTGGGGTCATTTTCGTTCAAACCACCGCAGATGGTGTTTGGGGACTGGTTGGTTAGAGGGTGTCAATGGGGTGACCATTTTGTTGGGTGGAGAAGGTGTCAGTGGGGTGAACATTTTGGGAACTGTGTAGCTACAAGTTACCTCTCCAGGTATGGCCAGTTGAGACTGGAAGACTCAGAAGAGGTAGGGAAGAGAGTGCCATGCTTCACACCGTGGGTTCTGCCCAGGGATCCAAGGAGAAATGCACTACATGAATTCAGTGTAAAATTGTTCTGAAGTTTATACAACTTGCATCAGTTCAAAGCCACCTATTACACGACTCTTGTACTTTCTCTTGCTTCAGACTTTTCCTATGTACCCTATTATAGCTGAGCAAATATGGTATCTTTTTATAGAGAGAATAATATGATATTCAATTAATGAGTCTTACCTTCCTCATAAACATACCTTAGTTTCTATTAGTCTTCTGAATGAACTGATACTGAATATTAAGATTTAAAGCATTTTATCTTTAGCTTGTGGAAAAGGCCGTTATAAAGGGTATTATTGCCTAAGAATAAATAGGGAACTAAGAGACGATATAGGGTTTATTTTTAAATGTTTATCTTATTTTTAGTTACGTGTTTTTTTTTTTTGTGGCATGCCCATGTATCCTTGTGTGTGTGCATATGTGCACATAGGTGTCTGCAGAAGCCAGA
Organism: Ondatra zibethicus; assembly: GCA_004026605.1. NCBI lineage: Eukaryota > Metazoa > Chordata > Mammalia > Rodentia > Cricetidae > Ondatra > Ondatra zibethicus. The sequence continues at coordinate 42,975 of PVIU01008717.1, read as the reverse complement.
AGAGGATGATGTGTCCTTTGAAGTTGGAATTGCAGGTGGTTCTGAGCCACCTGATATGGGTGCTGGGAAGCAAACTCCAGTCCTCTGCAAGAGCTGCAAACACTCTTAACTGCTGAACCATCTCTCTCCCCAGTATCTCTTTTTACTTTATACTGTTGTCTGTATACAATTTGATGTTTTTCCGTTTTGGAGAAAAGAGACTCGAAGACAGAAACCCTCTTTGAGTGGAGGGTTATTTCCTAGACCACTATTGATTTAGTTTTTGATTGTTGCTAAGACCACATGGCAGAAAGCTGTTAGTTATAATGTATTGCTACTTGCCTGAAACTATACTTTTCTGTCGTGACCTTCACTGTTTTCAGATTGACCTGACTGAAGTGACAGAGAATGAAGAAAAGACAGATACCATTTAGAAAAGCTGGAATCCAGTGGGCAGTGATCCCTGATGGGAATGCATCAGGATGCAGTGGCCAGGAGAGAGGAGGTGGCAGCTTTGCTACTCTTGGGAGGGGGCTCCATAGGGGAGCAGCCTCAGGCTGCAGTCATCTTTGTGTTGATTCTTTCTGCACAGCCTGCAAGCATTAGTGCCCACATTCAGAGGAATAATAAGGCCCTGCCCTGATCCGAGGCAGGCCTTGCCATTCCCATGAGTCTGAGGCCCTGCTATGCTCATGTCAATAAGACATATTCATTCAGGAGTTCATCAGCTCCCCATACTTTTCTCCACTTTAAAGTTTTTGTTTACTTAATTTTGGTTTGATCCTAACGATGGGTAATTGAACACTGTATCTTGCATCGAGAATATTTCATTGGGAGGAAAAGGTCTGTCGCTCTGCCTTGTTCAGGTCTGTCTGCTGCCAGCACTTGAGCAGAATTCATTGCAGCAGACCTTAGTACAACCTTGGTTAGTCAAGGCTTCTGTGTTTCTTTCCCATTTCTTCCGCAGTCTTTTCTCTCATCCCTGAGTGCTGCTCCCCATGATGATGACCAGGTACTGGTGGCTGCTCTTCCTGTCTTCCATTCAGGTGGTGGCTTCTATGATGGCCCATCTAAGACAGACATAAATATAGCTAGCCTCTGTGTTCATTCTCATGAGATGTTCCATTTGCGTAGAGTCACTTGCAGAGATTAAAGATGACTTGGACAGTTAAAATTTTAGCTCTCTGAAGCTCTTCCCAGGTCTTTATTGGGTGTACAGCTGCTTTTTGCCTTCTGTATAGTCATTACCTTTTAGGGAAAATGAGGCAATTTGTGATTTTTTTTCTGTGTGGGTTATACTTCTACCTTATGTTGCTTTTGTGACTCTTGTGTCTACACGGTGATAGAACCTTTTGGTTTTTCATGGAGAGTTCAGTTTGATGGAAAAATCATTGGTTTAGGCTTAAACTAATAGAATAAACCTTTAGAAAAATTATACATCTTTATGTGTTTGCTCTAACCTTTTTAAGTTGACAAGATTTGTAACTCATTCCTGTTCCCTCCCTGATGCAGTGAGTAAATAAATTGGAAATAAAAAAAATGAGAAAAATTCTCCAATGATAAAAATTTCACATGGAAAAGTTAGGGGAGAAGTACAGCCTGTTGCAGAGCAGAAACCAAATAGCCAACAGAGAGAGAGAGAGAGAGAGAGAGAGAGAGAGAGAGAGAGAGAGAGAGAGAAAGAGAAAGAGAGAGGCAGGTATGAAGGATACAGAACCTTTCCAGCACTTGGGAGGTGGAGGGCAGGGGAGTAGAAAGCCAAGGAAACCCTAAGCTGCTGAGCGACTTTGAAGTTAGCCTGGGCTACATGAGACCTTCTATCACCTCCCTGCAATACCCCTCCAAAAAAGAAGGTAGAGCCTAATTAAAATAAAAAAAAAGATGTTTGGGTATGACAATGCATATTTCTAAGTTAGCTGCAGAGCAAAGATTTGACTGAGCCAATGTTACTGGTGACTGTTAGGATGAACCTCTCCTCCATCCTTTCCTTCTCTCTTCCTTTAAAAGCAAGGCAGAGGATTTGTGTGTCTGTATCAGAGTGTGGAAGAGGAGAATCTTAGACGTGAACTTGGATTGTACGTGCATGGCGTGTGTGTTTGTACATGTTCCTGTATATGGATGCACATGTGTGTGGCAGTATTTGGAGGGCAGAAGTCCATGTTGGGTGTTTCTTCTATCACTTTTTACCATATTTTCTGAGATAGGGTCTCTTCCCTATTCACAGCTCATGGCTTCGCTAGTGTGCCAGTGAGAGCTCCAACCGTCTGTCCGTCTCCCTGCGTCCTCAGGGCTAGTCTGGTCTACGCAGCAAGTTCTAGACTAGCCAGAGCAACTTAGAGAGATCCCGTCTCAAAAACAAGCAAACAGAAACTAAATGCCAGGACCCTACTAGGGTTCTCCTGCTCATGAGCCAAAGGCTTTACTGACTGAGTCATCTCTCCGCTGTCCGAGATTTGGATTTCTTTCAGAGAAGTAGTTAGTATGAGATTGAATCAAAGAATATGTAATCAGAGCATGATCATGTGGAATGGAGACGAACATGACCCAACATGGAAGGAAACCATAGCAGTATTAGCCTGGAGCCAGTAATGGTGGCACCTGTAATTCTAGCATTTGGGAGGCAGAGGCAGAAGGACCTACAGTTCAAGGCATTCTTGCTACATAGTAGCCAGGAACTCCAGAGCATCCTGTGGGTGCTTGAGACCCTGTTTAGGTAAAACAGAAATGCCAGACTGAAAGATGGGTGAGTTTGTAGGGATCAGTGGGTGGTGATAAAAGAAAACCATTAGAGGCAAGGGTGACCCCAGTGGGTGAGGACCCACTAGGCTCTAGTGGCAGGCTGAGGGGCAGTGAGTGCAGACTGGTAAAACCAGCGCTTTACGATGATAGGAGATGGCAGATGGACAGCTTTATTTCAAGATGGAAAACCTGCTTTGTGATTGTTATTTCAGGGTGATATCATGGGCATACATCTGTTAGTTCAGTCATGTGCTCATAAGTAAAAAGGCCCTGTGTGAATGCCCTCTCTGAATTACCTTACCCTCTTTTGTGAGCTGATGCCGCTGAAATTGAAGCTTCCTATTGCTCAGTGTGGTAAACAGCCATTGTTCACCGGAGTCCGACTGTATCACATTCCAGTACTCAGGATACAGTGGTGATTGCTCTGTAAATCCTCCCCTCAGCCTCGTCTCTGTTTCTTCTGACATCTTTATGCTCCTGATCAGGGGCTGCCTTCTCGGGCTAAGGCTGGGCATCACAGATGGTTTATACCCCAGGCTGTTTAGCCCAGTCATTTAGCTTTTTAGCAGCCTTAGCCGAGTCATTTATTTTTTAATGAGGCTATCTAATTTTTCACTTTTAAAATTATGGCTTTGGTTATAACTTAATTTAAAATCAAATTTTTGGAAGAGAAACGAGTTTTCATTTTACTGAAATTTGTCTGCATGCTCAGATTACTTAGTGCAAGCCTGGCAAGAAGAAATATAATAGGATTTCATCAACATAAATATCCAGAGGATAATTCCAAACTGGTGTGAAAAAAAAAAACTCAGAGGAAGAGTTACTTTGTTGAGGAGAGTAGCAGAAAGTATTTTTACATTTATGTATGTGTATTTTTTACATTAGGTATGTGTATATGTGTGTATGCGTATGGGGTTGAACTCAGGTTATCAGACTTTATCTGCTGAGCCATCTTGCATATAAATAGAGACTGCTCGTTCATTTTTCTGGCTGCCCAGACCTGAATAACAACACAGAAACTATATTAATTACAATATTGTTCGACCAATAGCTTAGGCATATTTCTAGCTAGCTCTTAAATCTTAAATTAACCGATTTTTATTAACCTGTGTATTGCTATGAGGCTGTGGCCTACCAGTAAGGTTCTGGCTGGTGTCTTTCTCCTTTGGCAGGCAGCTGCACAGCGTCTCTGTGCCTCCACCTATATCTCTATATCTCTTCCAGCCCTACTATAGGCCGAAACAGCTTTTATTAACCAATGGTAGTAAAACATATTCACAGTATATAGAGGGGAATCCCACATCAGGTTCCTATTGTTTAGAGTGTTTTGGTTTAATGTTTCTGTTGCTGTGATAAAACACCATAACCGAAGATGGGGTGGGAGAAGGTTTATTTCAGCTTACCATTCTCAGGTTACACTCCATCCCTGTGGGAAGTCAGGGTAGAAACTAAAGCAGAGACCATGGAGGAATGCTGCTTATTGGCTTGATTCTTATAGTTTGCTTGGTGTGCTTTCTTAACATCCCTGGATCATCTGCCAAAGGGTAGGACCACTCTCAGTAGGGTGGGCCCTTCTATCAATCATTAAGCAAGAAAATGCCCTACAGACTTCTCTACAGGCCAATCTTCTGAAGGCATTTTCTCAATTAAGATTCTCTCTTCCCAGATAGTAGAGGTTGTGTCAAGTTGACAAAAACCAACCAGTACAAATTGACCACTTGTTATTTAACACACAAGTACATCACTTATTAAAGCATAACCTGTCCTTTCTTATTCATCCCCATGATCTCATATAAATATCATAATATAAACATAGTATAATGTTAAAAGTCCCTTAGTCTTTAAAAGTTTCAATACTTTCAAGGTCTGAGTTTTCTTTAAAAATTCAACATCTCTTAAAAGTTCGAAGTTTCTGTAAAATATCTGAAGACTTTCTGACATGGGCCTCATAACTGTGGGTTCCTGTAAACTAGGAAAAAAAGTTAAATACTTTCTTACTCCAAAAGGAAAGAAGCAGGGCACAGTTAGCATTCAAAACCAGAGCAAGACAGAAGTCTGACAGCGTGAAGCTTAGTGTCCGACGTCTGGGACTCACGGTCTTCTGGGTTCCCAGGGCCTGAGCAGCTCCAGCTCCATAGCACACATAGCATGTCCCACAGGCCCTGCCATCCACAGCGCACATAGCATGTCTCACAGGCTCAGGCGGGCTCCACTCCACAGCTGCTGTTCTTGTTAGTGGTCCTTCCTTGGTACTGGCATCTCAAAAGTGTTGGTGTTTCCTCTGGAGCTGGGCTGCACCTTCACCAAAAACCTCTCCTGGGCTCTCTTCAGCTTCTCTTCATAATCCCTTCAATCCCGGAGCTTCTGTTCCAACTGAGGCTTCACCTTCACCAGTAGCCTCTCCTCGCCTCTCACAGTGCCAGGCCTCAGCTGCTTCCATGAGCCTTTCATGCCTTCACACTGGTACCGCTTGAGAAACTTACACATTACCAAGTAAGGCTGCCAGTGCAAAGTACGGCTTGGCCCTCCTAGACTACAGTGTGTGTGGACTCTGAGGAAACGCTCCTCAGAAGACATCACTTCAGTGATGCCGGTCTTTATTAATCACAGCTGATTCTTCAGCACCTGCTGTCCAGCAAAGCAAAGGTTTTACTTCTCTGGTTCTGTTCTCTTGTTAATCACAGCCGCTTCTTCAGTTGCAGCTGACCAGAACAACAGATACTTAAATCAGAACAACGAATGTCCCTGATAGAGACGGTAAGCGAGTCTCAAACTTCCCTCTGAACTTCACAAGCCAGGTCTCCATTCTCTACACTTACCTCAGCATTATTTTCTAAGTTCCCACAATAGCTCAGCAGGCTCTGAGTACTCCATTTTTCTTGGGTCCAGTTCCAAAGTCCTTCCCCAGTCCTCCCCAAGCAGAGTATAGTTAGGCCTGTCACAGCAACACCCCACTCCTGACACCAGTTTGTGTCTCCGTTAGGTCTCCGTTGCTATGACAAACCACCATGACTAAAACTAAGTTGGGGGGTGGTATTTCACCTTAACAACTCTCCATCACTGAGGGAAGTCAGAACAGGACCCTAAGGCAGGAACTGATGCAGAGGACATGGAAGAATGTTGCTTATTGGTTTCCTCCTCCTGGTTTGCTCAGTTTGCTTTCTTATACACCCCAGGACCAACTGCCCGTGTTGGTACTTCCCCTGCCTCAGTGGGCTGGGCCCTTCCACATCAATTGTTAGTCAAGAAATGCTCCATAGACCTGCCTAAAGGCCCATCCTAAAGGGAGCCTGTTGCACTAAGATTTCCTCTTCTCATATATGTCTAGGTTGTGTCAAGTTGACAAAACTCAGCCAGCACAAATATGCAAAACTGTATTTCATCCCCCCCCCCAAGGGTTTCTCTGTGTAGCTTTGGAGCCTGTCCTGGAACTCACTCTGTAGACCAGGCTGGCCTCGAACTCACAGAGATCCGCCTGCCTCTGCCTCCCTAGTGCTGGGATTAAAGGCGTGCGCCACCACTGCCCCCGTATTTCATTTTGTTGCTTTGGAGGGTTGTACTAAGTGAAGAAATGCAGCTGCTTCAGTGTTGCAGCTGTGTGGATAGTGACTAGGACCTCGTCTGAGTAAATGAAACTTCATCCCTCCAAAGATGCTCCCCTACATCCAGACACCAGTTTGTGTTTGTTTGGCCAGCACTGGCGATTAAACTAGTGCCCTTGTATATGCTAGGCAAGTCCTTTACTACTGAGCCACATCCCCAGCCTTTTAAACTTGGTCTCACCAAGTTGCCCAGCTGAACTTGAACTAACGGTTGTCTTGCCTCAGCCGCCCCAGCAGTTGAATTACAAGAGTACCACCAGGCCCTACTCCCTAGTGTCTTAAAGGATCCTCATAGGAATAATTCAATCAATAGATGAGGTAAAAAAAAAAATGATCCTCGGGTACAAATGGGACTTTTATTACACTGGAAGCTTGGTCCATTTACCTGAGGAGGAACCCTTGCTGGTTCTCTTGTTCTGCTGTCTAGATGGCAAGGGCTTCCAGTCTTTGCTTTGGCCCCGTTATGGGACAGCAACTCTCCTTACCCAGTTACTAACTGGATCCTGGCAGCCTGCTGCTTCTCCAGGTGAGTCTGTCTGCTTCTCGTTTCCCCCTCAGAGACATCTTTGCTTGGGACCAGTGGGGCTCTCCATCCTGTGCTTTGGATTTTACAGCTGTCCCCATCTCTTTACTTTCAGACCATGAAAAACTCAGGCGAGGTCCCTTCTGAATATATTGAAATACCAACAGCAACCTTCCCTTAATATTTTTCTTTTTAAGAAAAATTATTATTCTTCAAAAATTTTATACATATACAATGTATCTTGGTCATATACCCCAAGTTTCCCCTCCAGCTCTCCTCTGGCACCTTCTCAACATGTCCCTCTCCCACCTTCATGTCTTCTTTTTTCTTTTTTTTTCTCACCAGTTTTATACACACACACACACACATATTTACTTTGTTTTTTTAAAGACAGGATCTTGCTTTGTAGCTCTGACTGTCTTGGAACTCACTTTGTAGACCAATCTGGCTTTGAACTAACAGAGATTCACCTGTCTCTGCCTCCCAAGTGGGATTAGAGGTGTGTGCCACCATGGCCAACCCATTTTAATACATACTGTTTTATTTATTCATTGAGTTTTTCACATCTGTATATAATGTATTTTGATTATATTTACCTCCCATTTCCTCCTTCAGCCCCTGCATCCTTGTTTCCCTCCCAACTTTATGTCCTTTTATTTTTACTTTTTTAAAAAATAAGTCACTGAGTCTGATTATGTGTTTGGTTATGGAGCCACCCACTGCACATCCACTGGGAACTGGGCAGCTTAGTAGAGTCCATGCTTCTGAAGATCAATGACTCCACCCCCCGGAAGCTATCACCTGCCAGTAGCATCTCAGCTAGAGGTGGGACGTCATCCCACAGCATGCCGGGATGGTGACTGGCTTGATCTTGTGTAAGTCTTCTGAAGGTAACTACGGCTGCTCTGAGTTCATGTGTGCATATTTGGAATGCAGCATGTCACAGCCCCTCTTCTCACTCTCCAGCTGTTAAATTCTTTCTGCCCCCCTTTCCACCGTGTTCCCTGGTCCTTTTGGGGTCACCAGTGGCCTGGTAGGCCAACTTTAGCTGTGTTTACATCTTGGTGACATGTGGTACTGGCAACACTTTCCCTCTTAAACAACTTTAAAAACAAAAAATGTCCAGTGATGACAGAGTGGGATGCTGGCTGACATCTCGCACATGGTCTGTGTCTTGTCTTTCTGCTCTATTCTTCTTTGTAGCTCTCATCTTGGATTGGCTGCAGTTTCATGGTTTACTCTATGAAGCTTGGTCTAGTCTATTACAAAGCGAGTGTTCCGTGCTCTGTTTGCAGGTTGATTCCAGTGGTTGGAGGCTGACCTTGGGCTTTTGCATCCTTGTGAGTAAGGAACACTGTACAGCATCCATTTCTGTCCATTACCATCTAGGGTTGTGGTCCAGGCACTCAGGTGGTCAAGTGAACAATATCGAAATTGACAGTTAATGTCTTCTTTATTTTTATCCATATGTGGATTATAAATTTGAAATTGTGTCATTTCCCTTGACTTTCTGTTAAGTTTCTTGAAAACAGAGAGTCCTATGGCCTAAAAAAATCTACTGCCATCTTTCCTCCCTATATCACCTCCTTCAGTCTTTCTCTTTCTTGTTTTTAATTACTTCATTGCGTGAAGCTCACTGATTTGCTCTTTTGATTTGTGTTAGTTGTTTTGGATCATGTCTCCTTGTGTAGCCTTTCCTATTCCTGGAGTTTTTACTTGCTTTTCTTTCCTTCTTTCTCTTATTTCATGTTTATAATAGTTGCCTCCACAAACTCCCACCCACATTATCACATAGAATGTTCCTTTTAAAACAACTTAGATCTCTCTATCTTACTGCATTTTGTACCTGTTTGCCCCTGGGTTGCTTCATACAGCTGTTTCTTGGACGACTATTTTCTAAATATTATTTTCTTTTTTCTTGTCCCCTACCCCCATTTTTTTAAGGCAGAGTATAATATAGTCACAGTACTCCAAAGAAGATAGAGCAACTCTGTGTATCCTAACTGTGTTGGTTAGTTTTATGTACCTTGACTCAAGCTAGAGTCATTTGGGAAAAGGCACTCGATTGAGAAAATGCCTCTATAATTGTCAGTAGGTGAGGCTGTGGGGGCATTTTCTTGATCAATGACAGATGTTCAAGGGCCCAGCCCATTGGGTGCAGAACTGTACCTGGGCAGCTGGTCTTGGATGGTGAAAGAAAGGCTGAGCAAGTCCTGGGGAGCAAGCTAGTATGCAGCATCCCTTCATGGCCTCAGTTCCTGCTGACTTCCTCAGTGGTGGGCTCTAAGCTGTAATGTGAAATAAATGCTTTCTTTTTTAAGTTGCTTTTGGTCTTGGTGTTTTATCACAGTAATAGAAACCCTAAGACAGCAACAAACCTCACTTTTAAATAATATGAGGGAATAACGGGAAGTAAACATTCGTCATATATTTCAAAAAAGTGTCTGCATTTTGTCTCATGATAGAAACATAGCTCAGCTCTAGGTTGAGCATTAAAGCCTGTTCTCCATTGCTTACACTCATCTAATATTGAAGAGAAACCTTCCTCCAGGTTTTATTCCTTTGTAGGTGACCTGCTTTAATTTTCTCTCCTTTGGTTTTCTCCTTGTGTTAGCTAAGGTTTCTATCGCTGTGAAGACATTATGATCACGGCAACTCTTCTAAGGAAACCATTTAATTGAGGGGGCTGGCTTACAGTTTCAGAGGTTCAGCCCATTATCATCATGGCAGGGAGCATGGCAGTGTCCAGCCAGACACAGTGCCTGAGAAATAGCTGATAGTGCTACGTCCTGCAGGCAACAGGAAGCTGACTGATGGTCTCGGTGAGGGAAGCTTGAGCAACAGAGACCTCAAGGCCCGCCCCACAGTGACACACTTCCTCCAGCAAGGCCACACCTCCTGATAGTGCCACTCCCTTTGGGGACCATTTTTTTTTTTCTAAATCACCACACTCCTGTAAGGTTTTAGGTTTTTATTTGTTGAGCCTGAAATTTCACATTGATGGATGTGTTGGTTCTGGGCCTTTAAAGTTTGTTTTGAACAGCACTAGCAGATCCCTTCTATCTGTTTTCATTCATTTCCTAAGCTCTGGAGATAATGAAATTTAAAAAAAATATACATTCTCTATGCACCCCCCCTTTTCTAGAAACCTTACAATCCCTATTCCTTGACTGAGGACTCCCCATTTATTGACATATAGTGATGTACTGATAAACATTTTGAACTTTTGCCTGCTATTTTTATGCAGTATCTCTGTTTGTTCCTGAGTCTGCCATTCTGTGACTCTCCCTCCTCCAGGCTTGCCAGACAGTGTGGATGATACACTCCTATATGTATCATGTTTTCCTACACACGCATTCACAAGTTTAACTAAGCATGTATGCACATGGCTGTAACTTTTGCTGTCTGAAGGTGTCAGTGACTATAGCATAGACCTTCCTGTTGTTGTTGGTTTTTAGTCTTACTCGTTGGCTCTTGGGGTAGGGGCTACCACTCACCTCCCAAGTAATTACACGGAGGGTTGTTCTTACTTATGAATGCCTGGCCTTAGTGTATCCCATCTACCTTTTGCCTCTGGGCTTTTACCTTTCTCTATTTCTGTATATCTTATTTCCTTCTTATTCCTTGTCTGGCTGTGTAGCTGGCCCCTTCTTTTCTTGCTCCTTGATCCTCTCTTCCTTCCCCTGATTTCTCTTCCTATTCATTCTCTCTGTCTGCCAGCCCTGCCTATCCTTTCTCCTGCCCAGATATTGGCTGTTCAGCTCTTTATTAGACCAATCAGGTGTTTAGACAGGCAAAGTAACACAGCTTCACAGAGTTAAACAATACAATATAAAAGAATGCAACACATCTTTGCATCATTAAACAAATATTCCACAGCATAAACAAATGTAACACATCTTAAAATAATGTTCTGTACCACTTTCCTTCCTTCACAGTTGATGGATAAATCTGTCCTCAGTATTGGCACGAACCATCCCAGCACATAATTTTTCCTTTCCTTATTAAGTTGAGAACTTTTACCTTTTCACTTCAAGGGAATGCTTACTAGTTTCTCTTTGTCATGCATGAATGCCATCTTTGTAGCCCTATAACAAGGTGCCATCGTGATGTGAAATGAGGGCTCCTGGCACACAAGTGTTGTGAGACAGTGGCATTTATCACTGGCTGGTGACTGAACTGAGGTGGTAGCAGGTTGAGCATAGGTGTACCAGATGAAGGGATGAGTCACATCCAGGCAGATGAAGCATGGCAGCTGGACATTTTACTATGCTCCTCATAACTGCAAGCATTTTAAAATATGTGGGTCTCTATTCCTGGAGTTTGCTGTGTACTATAGTAATACACCAAAGTGAAACTGAAGGGTGAGGGCTGGCCGCGTGACCTGTCTCTTCCGTTCTCATTATATTACTTCACTTATGTTTAATTTTAGAACTGATCTTTATTTGAAATATTATGTTGATTCTATTTTTTTTTTGTTTTTGTTTTTTGAGATGGGATCTCATTATATGGCTTTGGTTGTCCTGAAACTTACTCCATAGACCAGGCTGGCCTTGTATAACTGAGATCTGCCTGTTTCTGCCTCCCAAATGCTGAGACTAAAAGTGTGTGTCTAGATCCATCCATTTGCCTGCAAATTTCAAGATGTCATTATTTTTTTACTACTGTATAGTACTACATTGTATAAATGTACCACATTTTCTTTATCCATTCTTTGGTTGAGGGACATCTAGGTTGTTTCCAGGTTCTGGCTTTTACAAGTAATGCTGCTATGAACATAGTTGAGCTCATGTCCTTGTGGTATGATTGAGCATCCTTTGGGTATATACCCCACAGCGGTATTGCTGGGTCTTGAGGTAGGGTGTTTCCTAATTTTCTGAGAAATCGCCATACTGATGAGGTAACCCAGACCCAGAAAGACAAATATCATATGTACTCACTCACAAGTGACTCCTAGACATGAAGCAAAGAAAACCAGGCTACAGTTCACAACTCTAGCGAACATAGACAACAGAGAGGACCCTAAGAGAGACAGACATACATGGATCTATATAGGAAGAGAGAAAAAGACAAGATCTCCTGAGTAATGGGAGTGTGGGGATCATGGAAGAGGGTAGAAGGGAGAGGGAGAAAGAGAGGGGAACAGAGAAAAATGTATAGCTCAATAAAAACAATAAAAAAATGTATGTCACCTCACCCCCTGGGTTTTATTTTTTTAATTTGATATCCATCCTTTAAGTAGTGAGGCTTTTGATTGCAGTAATGAGGAGCGATTGTGTCTCACTACCACAGAACTGCCAATTTGTAGTAAGAGGTACGGGCCATGTTCCTGGTGCCTGGCTAGCTTAACCCCCGAAATAATTGCACAGAAATTGTATTCATTTAAATAACTGCCTGGCCCATTATATTTAGCCTCTTCTTGGCCAACTCTCACATCTTAAACTAACCCATTTCTAGTAATCTGTGTTTACCACGAGATCGTGGCTTACCGGGAAAGATTCAGCATGTCTGACTCTGGTGATTTCATGGCGGAGGCTCTCTCTGCCTCTCTGTCTTCTTCCCAGCATTCTGTTCTATGCTCACCTAAGGGCTGCCCTATCAAAAGACCAAGGCAGTCTCTTTATTAACCAATTAACAAAGCAACCCAAATACAGAAGGACCTCCTATACCATTTGATTGATTATTTCTTTTCAGAGCATCCTTTTTTAATAGGATGCCAGTTAATAGTATGGCGTCATGAATTTGAGACTGACACCAGTGTTTATTTTGTAGTATTACAACCTGTCTGATATTAGAGACACATCCTGTTTCTGCTTTTTTTTTTTCTCTTTTTGGTTTTTTGAGACAGGGTTTCTCTGTGTAACAGCCCTGGCTGCCCTAGAACTAGCTCTTGTAGACCAGGCTGGCCTCGAACTCACAGAGATCCAACTGCCTCTGCCTCCCAAGTGCTGGGATTAAAGGCGTGCGCACCCAACACCTGGCTGGGTGGCTTTTGGCACAGTACCTTCAAGTCAGTATGTATTAAGTAGTCTAAACAGTTCCCTGTGCCTGATCTTGTTTTGTTTGTTTGTTTTGTTTTATGTAGATAAGCCTAGCAGTTGGGAGCTGGAGGCAGGGTGGTCACGTGTTCAGCTTGGCTTCTTAGTGAGTTCCAAGCCAGCCTGAGCTACCTAGCCTGCAGAAGCAACAACAAACTCAACCAAAGCAAACCAAAGGACGAACACTGATGTGCACTCTGCACTCAGCTGCCTCCATTTCACCCACTGTCTACACACAGCTCCTCCTGCCTCTGGTGCCCAAAATGAAAATTTACATGTAATTTTAATGTCTTCTTTAGTTTGAGCAGGCCTTTCCTCCACCACCTTTTCTTCGTGTTTGCCTTCTTTAACGACCTTACAGGTTTTGTAGAGTGGTCCAGCCTGGGCCTTGCTCACTTGGGTTCAGGGTGTGTGCTTTTGGGCAATAGTATTATAGATACAGTGCTCTGTCCTGCCTGCTGCATGAGTCACGAGAGGTTCTCATGGTGTTAATTGTCTCTCAGTTAAGGTGGTGCCTACCAGGACCTCCTTGGAAAAAGACACTGTTTATGTGTTGAGTAAGGATCAGGTGGAGAGAGATTTTGAGGCCACAAGTGTGTTTTTATCATCACACTTCTGCTCAGTTAGTGATGATTTCCATTGGCAGTGGCTGTTAATTACAGTGGGGTTTGCCAGATAGTGTTGACGGGAAGCGGTGATACTGGTGTAATGATTGTCTCTTTAAGAGACAAGCCACGCCCACTTCCTCCCCCATCTGCTGAGGCAGGCTGATCTTCAGCTTCTGCTTCTCTCTCCACCCTTCCCCTTCCCCCGCTTCTCTCTCTCTCTCTCCTCTCTTTCTCTCTCTCTCTCTCTCTCTGCTCTTTTCCCCTTCACCCTTCTCCCTCCATAACCCCCTGAATAAATATCCAACTTTACTCTGCATGGCGTGCCTATCCATGTCTCTGTCTCTTGCCTGCCCGCCCCGTGTCTCCCTGCCTGGGACCAGCCACCGCTCAGGGACTGGCAGCTGTCTGTGCCTGGGACTGGATGCTGTCAGGGCCCGCTGCCTGCCGCCACATGGCCCGCCACCACCACTTGGGGACCTACAGCATTTCTGCTGCCTACCGCCGCTGGGAATCCTGCAGCATTTTTAATTTTTCCATTACACTGGGGATGGGACCAGGACTTTGTTCCTGTGAGGCCTGTGCTCTCATCACTGAGCTATGTCCCTAACTCCTTCTCAATTCTTAATTTTGAGGTGCTCCTGTGTTTGCTGCTCTAGTTGGTGTTGTGACCTGGAGAGCAGGGTCTAAGAATGAGGCGGACTAAAGAAAGCCTCATGCACTAGTAAGTTTCCTTCAGAGCACCATACTGTTTCTACTCTGAGGGTTAAGGAGAGTCACTGAGTAAGCATGTTTTCCCACAGAGGCTCATGAATAACATCTAATGTAAACTCACGCATATCTGCTACACATGGGAGGAGCATGAAAACACATCCCAAGAGCAGTTTGGTGTTTTTGAAGAAACTGAGGTCATAAGGCTCTTGTCTTGTTTTCTTGGAGTGTTCCCACAACCGCTCAGAATTCCCCTCGCACGACTCCATTCTGGCACCATATTTTGACACTGCTGTCACCCAGGCAGGCCTTGACCTTGTGTGAGATCTTTCCTCAGCCTCCCAACTAGCTGGAATTACAGGTGTGGACCACCAAGTCTCTTTTGTTTGTTTGTTTGGGTTTTGAGATGGGACCTTACTACGGAACCCTAGCTGGCTTGGAACTCACTCTGCAGATTTAGGCTGGCCTTGAACTCACAGAGATCCGCTTGCTACTGCCGCCTTAGTGCTGTGTTAAAAGGCATGTACCAACATGACCATCTACCATTGTGTCTTTCAAAAAGTGTTTCAGTGACCCCATTTCCCCCTGACTCTGTGTCCTCCTCCTTTGCCCCCATGTGGGTCCCGGTGACCCCATTACCCCTGACTGACTCTGTGTCCTCCTCTTATCTGGCTGGTCTTCTGTGCGGCCCGTCTCATTTCCTCCATCCTTTCCTTAACCCAGCCCACCTGACTTCCATCTAGTGTTATTCCATGGACAGTGATCCTTACCTCTGTCTTTTCGAGTTCCCACATCAGTTTGTTCTGACTTTGCTTGTCCTAGGTTCCTTTCCTATTTGTACTCTCATGTTTTCCTTGAGTTGTCTGTTGCTCTAGCAAAGACTTCAAGTACTGTATTGAACAGGTGTGGAGAGAGTGGACAAAACGGTGCTTTCATGATGGTAGTGAAAATGCGTTGGGACTTGTCTGAGAGCTGACATGGTCACCTTCTCAGAGAACTCTCCCTGGCACAGACAGAAATAGGGCACCCCGTGGTTTCCTGGTTTTGTTCTTCTTCTTTAAAATTATTCCCACCACAATACCTGATTCTTTCCTCCAGCCAGTATTTACGGGTTACCTGTTGTAGATCAGAAAGCACTCTGGGCATGGCGGAAAGCAGGATGGTGGTGGTGGGGTCCTTCTTTTTAAGGAGCCTGCATCTCAGAGGAGGGGAGAAAGAAAAACAAATCATCAGATTTGGGGCTGTGGTAAGTGGTACTGTGATAAAGTGACATCAGGTGATGTGGTCATGTGATCGACACATGTATACATGTGCAGCATGCGGGGGCACTCATGAGTTGTCTTGGAAGCTGACACTTCACGAAGAGAATGATCCAGACCTGCCGAAGGCTAAAAGAGCCAATTCCTGGGCAGAATTCACAGCAGGACAAAGGCCCTGAAGCCAGCAGCTCAGGAAAGCAGGCCAACAAGATAGGAGAATGGCAGGCAGGAGGAGGAGTCCTTGGGGAGACATAAATATGGGAGGTGGGCGGGGTCAGAGCAGGTAGGACCTTAAAACATCTGTCAGTGAGACTTCGGTAGATTTTCTTCTTGGTGCTGGGGAATCAAATCTAGGTCTTGCCCGTGCTGGGCAAGCACTCCCCTACTGAGCACACACACAGCCAATAGTGGATTAAGAGAGGGAGGCTGTGTGGATTTATGCCTTCAGTCATCACTGGTTTATGAGAATTACAAAGGGACCAGATTGAAAGCTGAGCAGGGGGAGCTGTGGCTGCACGCACGAGGTGTGGGCAGTTTGTTTGCAGGCTGATAGGACTCGGCAGATATTAGATGTGCAGGTTTGTGGAAGGGTAGATTCAAGCACAAGAGGGCCTCAGCAGCTTTCTGAAGTAATGGGCAGGTGGTGGCATTTATGAATATATGGATGACTTGGATGGTGATGAAATGTCCTGTTGGAAGGAATCAAGGAAACAAGAAGGTACTTGGGAATGTGACCGTGATGTCAGAGATGCAGCCACAATCTGGGGACCCATAAACTTACTCATGGTCTGGGTTGTAGCTCAGCTGATGAACGTGTGCACAGAGCCTCGGGTTGATCTTCATCACTGCAGAAACTAGATGTAACGTGGGACGCCTGAGGTCTTATAAAAGCGTGAGGCCCGGGCAAAGTGAACTAGAGTCGGAGTGCAGACAGAGAAGAGAGCGCAGGGTGGGCCTTGTGCATCGCGGAGCTCAAGGGCTGGTCGAGGAGCCCTATGAAGAGGAAGGAGGGAGCCGCAGAAGATGGAACTTGCTGAGAAGGACCGCTTCTGGGAGGTGGGAGATCAATGGCGGTGTGCCGTCTGGAGCTCTTTGAAGGCACGACCATAGAGGGGAGCATAACCTGGACTCTGGCTGTCTCTTGGGGATGGCATAGCTGGAACATTTAGATGGCAGGGATGAAACTTAGCTGTCTTCGGGCTTTGTGCTAGGCCTTAGTTCACTCCAGGGGGTAAGCAGGTGTTGATGTTAAATGTAGGTTTAAATTTCACAGCGTGGTTTAGCAAGTAAGGAAGTTTTTCCCGTACTCAGTGTGCTTTTAAAGAGTTTATTTTTACGTGTGTGTGTGCATGCCTGCATGAATGTATGTGCATCGTGTGTGTGTAGAGCCTACAGAGGCCAGGAGAGGGCATCAGTCTCGTAGAACTGAAGTTACAGGTGCTTGTGAGCTGCTGATGTGGGTGCTGGAAGCTGAGCCCAGGTTCTTCATAGTTGCTGTAAGCTATTTGAATTTCTGGATCGTCCTTCCAGCTCCACGACAGTGATTTTCATCTTTGCCACCAGTTGCTGTTTATTTATCAGCTCAAGAAATAGACTCGTGTCAGTTTTAACAATGACAGCCAAAACGTGGTGAGAAAGGCTGTTCTGACTGGGCCACCATGATGCGTGCTGCTGCTTCCGTCTGAAGGTGTGTGCCCACACCCACTCAGCTCCTCCACTGTCAGGCATGGGTGGTCACAGAGTCCTGCAGGGTTTCTGGGCGGTGAATGAACTGAGGTTCATCAGAGCCCTCTGTATGAAGTGACCCTCCATTAGTGCTAATTTTGTAAAAATTATTGGATTAGCTATCTCATGATTTGATTCTGAAGTCTCTTAGATCAGAGCTTCGTAAGATTCCTGCTGATGCTGCCGTGTGTGACTGGTGATAAGCCTAGGGGAGGATGTGGCACCCTGGAGCGCATGGCTTCTCTAGAAACTTAGAGGAAATTAGTTTCTTTGGCTTCAGGTTTTTTTTTTTTATCTTCTCCCAATAAATATAACTGTTCCCTTAGAAACAAATAGTACTCTGCCCTGCTTAGTTTTTATTGGCGCCTTGATGCAACCCCTGGGAAGAGGGAATCTCAGTCGAAAAGTTGCTTCCATCTGGTTGGCCTGTGGCCTTATCTGGGAGAGCTTGTCTTGATTGATGATGATGATGATGATGATAATGATGATGATGATGAGGAGGAGGAGGAGGAGGAGGAGGTGGGTGTGGACTATGTAAGAAAGCTGCTGAGCGTGAGCCAGGGAGTGAGCCAGGAAGCAGTGTTCCTCCATGGTTTCTGCTTGTTCCTGCTCTGACTCCGTGATGCACTATGACCTGGAAGTGTCATTTTGGTCATGGCGTTTACCACAGCAGCAGACTCCAGCCTACGACAGGCTCCCTGGCGTCAGTTCTGGCGAGGGTCAGTTGACTGCACGCCTGTGTGCGTCCACTGATTGCCAACTGATAAACTGTCCTCTTTGTGTTTCCCTCTAGGGTAAAAACCATGGCAAGAAACTCCGAAATTATTATGCAGCTAACAGCTGTCCCCCTCCAGCCAGGATGAGCAGCGTGGTAGAGCCTGTGGCCACACCCCTCCTTCCTGTCCCGCCACAGGTGAGGCAGAGCAGTGTGAAGAGGCTGTCTCATGCACGTGGTCATGAGTACAGGTCCTGTGACTCTGTCTGTCAGGGCCAGTCTGGGCGACAACACCCTGAAAGGTTCTTGGTACTCTTAACCCCTTGAGCTGTGCCTGCCAGCACTTGACCCTTGAGATCTCTCATTGGACTTGACCGTAATGTGTGAGATGATGGGAAAATAGTTATGTCTATTTTTATATATCTTTCAAAATTCTAGGTTAAATGACCATGTGATAGCTAGGCTTTGCCCTGGGGGACTAATCTAAGGGCTGGAGAGATGACTCAGTGGTTAAGGGCACTTATGGCTCATGCAGAGGGTCTGGATTCTGCTCCAAGCACCCACATGGTGGCTCACAACTGTCTGTCCCTCCAGTTCCTAGTCTGATTTCTGAGGGCACCTGGTTCATGTAGATAACAAACTCATATATAAAGTCTAAAAAATTCCACTAAAATATTACTTATCTTGAATGCTTTTGATGCTGGCTTAAATCCTGCACACTAGATAAGTCTATAATTGGTTTTGTTCTAGTGCTGGGCCCTGGCCTCATTTAGTATTTGCCATTACTTGGAAGTGTTAGCCTTATTATTCAAAGCGTGGCCCATGGGCCAGCTGCGTGGGCCTCATGGGGCTTTATTAAAAGCCTGGGAAAGCTCAGTAACTTTCCATGATGTCGCATATTTTGAAATGCTGCAGAGCAAAATTTTTTGTCATCTTAGTGTTTCCAACTACCAAGGTATAACGTTACTTTCCTGAGTGGGTCTCGGCTTAAAATGTGTGCAGGTGCCCCTGCTGGGCCTCCTCCCCAGACTTCCAGAAAATAAGATATATTAAAAATGGCAGCAGGGGCACTTCCAGCCCAGTGGTTTTCACATTATGAGTTCCTTCAGGATAGGTGCTCTAGAGTCAGGCGGCTGTCCCCTTCCTCCTTGGGAAATAGCCCGGCCCATCTTGTTTGTTTAGCACAAACCTCTGTAAAATATGAAGATGTCGTGCTGTGCCTGGAGAGTCTTCTCTTCCAGGTCACACAGTGCTGTTTTTTTGAACTGTTCTAGATAAGGTGTGGTTTCCACAATCTTAACCATATGTTCATTTCTGGCCAAAATTTGCTTTGTAATAATTTTTGTTGGCCCAATGGAATTTAATCCTGATGGCGTTTGGTTTCTTTTAACATGTTATCTGGCTTCACTAAGTCTTCTCCCCCCGGTTATTTACCCACATGTGGTTTGGAGAATTTGTAGGACTGGAGCTTTCAAGACTTTGCAGCTTTAGTCTAGGTGGGCTGCTCAGTACACAGTTGGTGCTCAATAAGTGTTTGCTGGTGGATTTGGAGCAGACTTCCCTCTCTCTGGGAAGATTTTAGCCTTACTTACTTACTGCTTCCTGCCCTAAATGTCCACACTTTGAAAACATTTCTTCAGCAGAGATAGCATCATCCTAGTTGGTTCATAGGTAGTTGGAATCCAAAATGGGATAAAGGGTCTGTCTCCTAGTGTCTTCCCTGGAATTGCTTTCTTCTTACAAGACTCAATGCCTGCGGCCCTGCTCTAGGCTTTGGCTCTGTCTCTGAAGGATCTGGGAGGAGTGGGAAGGTGTAACTATCCTTCTGTGTCTTTACTGGCAGGTGGGCTCCTGCAAGCCAGGGGGAAGAGTGATCCTGGCCACGGAGAACGACTACTGTAAGCTGTGCGATGCCTCCTTCAGCTCCCCTGCCGTGGCACAGGCTCACTACCAGGGGAAGAACCACGCCAAGAGACTTCGTCTGGCTGAAGCTCAGAGCAACTCGTTCTCGTAGGTATTGCCGTTGTCTCCGAGACCAGATTGTTATGGGAGAGCAACTGTGTTTAAAGGAGGAAATGAAAGGGAGCCCTGCTTGGGTGTCTCACTCATTTCAAATTCATTTTCTCCAGGGACTCTGCAGAGGCAGGGCAAAGGCGGACCCGGAAGGAAGGAAGTGAATTTAAGATGGTGGCCACCAGGAGGAATATGTACACAGTCCAGAACAATTCAGGTATCCTGCATGCTCCCATGTGCATTGCAGGTGTAAACAAATCTGCAAATGATAGCAGTAGATAGCCCCAAGAAATTAGGTTAGTGATTGTTTTACCGAATTGCTCTGCTGGCTGCCTAGAGTGCTGTTTATTTCTGGTGTTCTTTCTTTCCTGTTCGGTGTATTACTTGCATTGCTTTTAAATCTTAGTGTTTTATAATTCCTCTTATAATTCTTGGTTTTTAAAATATTTGTCAGAAGAAATATGCAAAGCACATTAGATAATGGGCCCTTTAAGGGCTGGGAAGAAGGTGCAGCCATGCAAGCTCGAGGACCTGGGTTTGATCCCAAGCACATATGGTAAAAGCCAGACACAGCAGTTCATACCTGTAGCCTCAGGCGGAGATGGCACGTCCTGGAGCTCACTGGCCACACAGCCTAGCTGAGTCAGCAAGCTCCAGGGGCAGTGAGATTGCATCGCAAAACATAAAGTGGAGAGAGATTGAGGAAGACACTTGGCATGCTCACACCATGCTTAGGTCTCATCTACTGGGGGAAGGATGATTTTGACCAGGTAGTGAATGACGCTTACCTGTGACATTCTCGTGATGTGCACGTTCAGTGGAGAGCCATGTGTCTATGGCAGTGCTCTGTGTTCATCCTAGTCCGGGCAGCCACAGCCTCCAACACTGCACGCCGGCAGTGGGTGTTTGCACAAACAGTAAAACAAAACCAAATTTCACTGGATAACAAGCAATGGCTAGTGAAATTAGAGGCAGTAAAACCTGTGGTCTGATGAGTGCAATCTCAATACTAGTTAGGACCAAAGTCAACTAAAAGACAAAAGATGGTCAGGCTGGATTTCAAACACTAGGTGAGATGAAGGAGCCTCCCATAGCTGTTTTAATGTCAAGGAAAATGCACTTTAGGATGCAGGTGGCAGAGATTATGTTCTCTATGTAGAGTATTAAAAATACAGAGACAGCTGGAGTGAAGGGTCTTACTATGTTGCCCACACTGGCTTCAAATTTGCTACAATCTTTCTGCCTCAGATTCCCAAGTGCTGAATTACAGGCACAAGGCTCCATGCTTGGCTACAATCTTTAAACATTGTATTTATTTTTAAGAGCCATAAGCATTTAGAACCTGGGCTTGTCTCTGTAGTCAGTACCCTGACAATAGTTGGAGAATCATTTTATGTTTATAGATTGAACTTGTATATGCATGTAGTTTTTAAAAAAGTCCATTTTCCTCTCCTTTATTTAAAGTTAGAGTCTGAATTGGAATTTAGAATTATTTATTACAATGAGAACTGATGGGTTGTTTTTACTAAATGGGCATTCTGAGTATCTGTCTTTGTGTGTGTGCACGTGTGTGCAAAGGCATGTAAAGGTGTGTAAAGGCTAAGATCAGTTTTGGGATATCTTTTTCTCTTGCTCTCTAGCTATTTTTTGAGCTCACTGATCAACTGGGTTAGCTTGGTAGTGTGTCCCCACAATCCTCCTGTCTCCACCTTCCCAGCACTGGGGTTACAGGCACAGGTAACAGTGCCTGGCTTTTATGTGGGTGTTAGAGAGCTGAACTCAGATCCTTCAGCCATCTCCCAGCCCCTGATTATTTCACTTCTGCAGGTCCTTACTTCAATGCCCGCTCTCGGCAGAGGATCCCACGAGATCTTGCCATGTGCGTGACTCCTAGTGGCCAGTTTTACTGTTCGATGTGTAATGTCGGCGCTGGTGAAGAAGTCGAGTTCCGGCAGCATCTGGAGAGCAAGCAGCATAAGAGCAAAGTGTCTGAACAGCGGTACAGGAGCGAGATGGAGAATCTGGGCTATGTGTAGCGATGGCCACCCACGCTCATGGAGAAACTGGTCCTGCCTGTTGTTTGCCTTCTGTCCACCTGCCTTGCTTTGTGGTCCCCTTGATACATACATTCCTCATTCCTCTGCTTAGTATGAGTATCTGCAGTGGTGCCATGAGTCATCACGTTGGAGTGGGGTTTGAGCGATGATAGGCTCTCCTGGAAAATACCGCACATACTGTCAAGCAACTTAGTATGCGACCCACCTGCCCCGTCAGAAGTGACTTTTTTATTTTGGCCAAGTTCTGTTTCACCAGGAGTAGCCTGACTGCTTAGAGCTATGGCCATTTAAAAACGGCATCTACTTTTGCAACTTTAGTTTTATGCATATTAGATGAAAACATGACTTCAGTTTGTCCTTCAGATCATAGTAAAAAGGTAAACAGATTCCCATTTCCTGACGTTCCTGGGGAGCCGTCACCCCAGTATGGTGCCAGGCCAGTACATGTGTTGTTATGGTGTGTGCTTGGGTCTCTTGGCAACAGTTCGTCCCCTGTTGCGTGTCTCTCTGTAACTGACATGCAGGCTCTTTTGAATCCAGACACTTCCAGAATACTTAGGTTCTTTTGAAGATGTGGCTTTATCTCTAGTTGTGAATTGCACACATTTAATCCCCATCTCCTCCCTCCTACTTGGGTCAGTTTGCTAAGATCATCTCACGCCCTGGTTGGACTGTCAGTCTGAGACCCAGATTTGACTATCTAATGCGTTGAAGATGGATATTCTTTTTAAAAATATATTTTCAGATGATTCAAGGAAACGCATGGATGTGTTTGCGATTTCAATTTGGAATTATATTTTCACTGGTAATTACGTGGACGCGTCATTATCTTGTGGTTTTTTGATGATTGTGTCCAGGCACCGCCCTGGCAGGTGATGGCGCCCCTGGGAAATACCACTCTCTGCTGTTTCTTCCGTGGAAAGTTTTCTTTTTGTAAAAGCTGATCAAGTTTCAGTGTCCTTTCCAGTAGAAAAACACACAGACGTGTTTTCTTCTTTACCTCCTTGAAGAGACTGAAAACACAGATGGCCGTGGTGTCTAATGATTCTATTGGGATTACTATTTTTTAACTAAAAAGCCATAGTGTATGTCTGGATCGGCTGCCGGAGTATTATGTGAACTTGTGTTCCCCGTGTTTCCTCTGTTTTCTACTTTTCTTCGTGTGCTAAGAGCGGCGTGCCCGTGCTTCGTAGGGAAGCATGATTCTGCAGAAGGTTTATAGCAAGCAGTATTTTGCACTATGACAGATGCACATTTTATTATTCATGTCACCGCTGGAAACCGCTGTGTAACCTTGAGAATTCTCCAGGCAAACAGGTGGAGAGGAGGGAAGTGCTTGCTACTCCTCCCTTCCCCTTTTGCTTCAGAACAGTTGAGGCTCACAATTAAAGGTCAGTTTTATGATTAGCTTCTAGAACAGTACCTGGTTACTTTCTCCTGTTGAAATGATGGTTTCTTGAAAAGTAGAGCTATTTGGTTAAAGTATTTATTTCCCCCTTCGAAACAGAAGAAAGAGCAGTGTTCCCTTGAGCTTTGATCTCCGTTTGCAGCTCCTCATCCCAGAGCCCCTCCCTTCTGTGGCCATCTACAGAGTTGGTCAGTTTAGGGCCATTTAGCATGTATCTTGTTAGCCATTTGGTTCCTCATTTTGCTGCTAAATATAATTCTTCGGTAGATTGAAGCATAGTGCCGGCCACTTGGGTCTGTGAATGTTTTAACAATCTCATTTGCTCTCTCTGCAGGGGTGTGTGTCTGTGTATCTCTGTGTTGGTGTCTGAAGATACATGCTTCCTGCCCCTACTTTTATGTGATACCCCAGAGAGAATTTCACCTCATCTTTATCTCAGAATAGCATTGAAAGATTCTGGGTATAGATTTCCATTTTATAAAAGTGACATTCATCTGCTTTGAGTTTTTCCTTTGGGAATGAAGTCAAAGGATGTGTCTTCCCCCACTCTTCTATATACCCCTCATTCTTCTGTACAGCCCCTATTTTCCTGTATATACCCCACTCTCCTATATATCCCCTATTCTTTGTATGTACCCCCCCCCCTCCTGTACATCCCCCACTCTCCTGTATGTCCCCCCATTCCCCTGTATGTCCCCCCCCACTCTCCTATATGTACAAAAAAAAAAAAAACAAACAGTGGACTTAAGGGCTTGATTTGTTTTCAAGCCTCATGAATTCAGGTTTCTAGTCTCCCAGTGCCCTTAATGGATGTTACGGACGCCTAAGTATGGTTTCTTTAGAGAGAAATGTTAGATTTATAGAGTTATTTCTGTACCCTTTACACTTGTTCTACGACACTCCAGTGCCAGGTTGCCTACAAAAACTCAACTTGTTTCTAAACTCTGGAAGCTGATAAGTAACTGCCAAGGTCATTGTCAGAGGTTGTGTGGATGTGTGAAGCACTTGGAAGCTCCCTGGGCTGAGGTGGGGCAGAGGGTAGCAGAGTATTGAGATTGCGTGGTGCAGTGTCCCGTGAAATGAACTCTGTGGAAATTATCCCTTGTCTGACCACGCTGTGGTGGCATCTGAGTCAGTTAAGTGAGCTCTCTGTTGGTTTCATTTTGTGAGGCCTTGTCCTGTTATATGACTTGCTGTGGGCTAACCCCCCTGTTCCCCAGGAATCGTCTGTCTCATGATCTGCCACAGTCATGGACGGACAGACGTCTAAACAAAGGAAGCCTTCGTCCAGAATGAGGTAGATTTCAGTTCCATCCGTGTGCAGCATTGCTGTCCTCTCTCATGACTGTGTCTTGTTTAGGAGGGCAATCGGAACACCCAGATCCAAGGCAAAAGCGAAGGGTCCACGTTCCATCTGGATCCCTCTGCCTTTGGAGGGCATTGGCTTTGAAGTCCAGCTACAGCCCATGTCCTTTGGTCTTTTAGACTTCCCCCTGAGCAGAAGACTTCGTTGGTCTGGGTTGGTCTGTGTCCCTGCCGCTTGCAAACACGTGCCTGTTGTTTTATGCTTGTCTGCCTGCCTCACACAAGCTGAATTTTGCATTTTTTTCACACTGTTTGTCTTGAAGAGAACTTTCTCCTCAACTCTTTACCTTTTAGTTCACTGTGAGCTTGGGAAGTCAGTGAGGAGGTTTGAAGCCCTGGCAGTGAGTGAAGGGCCGTGGCTGAGAGAGAGCTCGTGCACATCCTGTGATCCGAGGCGAATCTCCCCCTTACCCCGCAAAGCTGTCCTGCAGAGCTTTGCGTAGCCCGCAGTCTGCAGCCGAAATAAGGAGAAGAAATGGCGCATCTATGCATATATTTGTACACCCGATGAGGTCTTCCTGTGATGGCGGGTTCTTCCATCCTCTGTTGCCTGGGACTTGGCCATGGCCGTCTAAGGATGGTGGTGTGAAATGAGTCTGGACAGACAGGAAGCTTCTACACAGGGCTTTCTCTGGCTCTGGAACAGCAGGTTGGTTCTGTAAGTGTCAGAATTTCGCCGAAAGTATCTACTAGGTGTGAGGTGCGTGCCCAAGCAGTGGAGTGTCTTTCGAGGTGGGGGCGTATTCTGTTGGTGTGTGCAGAAGTTTAATCTGGATATTTGAGCAGGTGTTTTAGGAAAGTTCTACCCTCCTACTTTAAGTCTCTGTTAGGAGTTTTTTTTATATGATATAAAAATGCTTTGTTGCTTTTTGTTTTGGGTGAGTGAGTTCCCTGCGAGCCTCCTTGTTAGTGTGGCCGAGTGGACAGTAACTGTGTAACTGGCTTCTCACGAGACATTTATACGAGTGGTGTGTGGTGGCGTCCCTTCCCATTATCAGTAGAGATCTTTATGGAACTCCCTTTCTCTGTAGCTACCAAAAACGTCCTGGCTTATGGTCCCATGTGACCTTCTGTCCGTTAAGCCCGAAATATGAGTGCCTTTAGCAAGCGTTAGTATTTCACAGAGGGTAGAAATGACAGAATTTAATGCAACTAGCCACAGTGCATAAAATAGCTTGAAATAGTAAAGGTCCTTGTCAATCCTGTT
The DNA here is from genome assembly GCA_004026605.1 of Ondatra zibethicus. NCBI lineage: Eukaryota > Metazoa > Chordata > Mammalia > Rodentia > Cricetidae > Ondatra > Ondatra zibethicus. The sequence goes on along the minus strand of PVIU01008717.1, from coordinate 17,029 downwards.
CTATGTCTTTTTTCCCCCCCCTTTCTTAGTGCAATCTCAATTTGCTATTGGAGTAAAACTGTACTGTATAGAAACGTGGTTACTGTGGCTGGCAGTAGTCACTTGGACGGACTATGTCTGGCTGCTGCAGCTGCCATGGTGCGGGCTATGTCCTGGTCGCCACGGCTGGCAGTAGTTGCCTGGGTGGGCTATGTTTGATGAAGCAGAGGACTCAGCTAGAGATGCTGATGTTAGAAAAAACTTCCTACGCTGATCGTGCTCTGGCTTGGTTCTTCTGTAGAGCAGAGAGAATTCTGTATCCGCAAATAAAGTGCATTGAGGGACAGCCTGGGACGGTAGCTCCAGGTCATCTAGTGTGGATGGAGGGGCCTTCCCAAGCAAGCTGGAGGCCTTTGAAAACAACAGTTTTCTTACTTTGATTAACTGAAAACTTCAAACTTCCTGAGTCTTTACAATCTTTTGAATGTATGACTAAACTAATTTTTGTGAGGAAATAGCAATGCTGGCCTCAGTGTTTTATTATGAAGAATTTCGGGCATAGTCAAGGCGGAAAGTGTTTGCAGCAATACCTAGCCGTGTCCTCCCCGGTCAACATCTCCCCACTTGTGTTTCCACGTTTCTCCCCATGAGCCCATCACCGTGCTCGTCTGTCCGTCCGTCAGTTTCAGACAGTGCCCGTGCTGTAGGTGTCGTGCACTAGGATTTAACATTTAACCGCTAATACCTTAGCAAAGCCGCATGTGTAGGTCACAACGTGAGCCAGTGACCAGTCCTGGTTCTCTCCTGTGACATCAGCCTTCCTTGTTTCTGTTCTTGAGTGTGCTTAGGGTTTCCAGCAAGTCTGCACCAGGTCACCTGGCCCTCACAGGTTACATCTCCGACAGGACTGGCTGTGAGCCCTCCCCGGGCGCTGTGGCCGCTCGCCTCCTATCCTGTGTGTAGCAGAATAAAAGCTAAGACAGCAGTCCCGTCCATTGAGGGGTGGGCGAGCCTTAGGGCTGTCTGCAGCCAGTCATGCTGAGGAAAGCTGCCTGTCTGCACCCTGCAGAACTAAAGGGAGACTGATGGGCAGGTAACTCAGGGCCCAGACTTGATTGCTTCCGGATATTAATCTTAGGCTTCCAAAGTGAACCGAATGCTTATTTTGGGCTCTTAGTAGGACTGTATTTATTTTTATGAATTAGAATCTTATTTTTTTGACATTTCACAGTTCTTTTGACATAAAGATATTCTTGGGCATTTGTTGTGGTTTTCTTTTGTAAATCTAGCCCAGGCTAGTCTCAATTCTATCTACTGTGTAGCCGGGATGACCTTGAACTCCCAACCCTCCTGCCTCCACCTCTCGGTGCTGGGATTACAGGCATGTACCACCATGCCAGGCGATAATCGTAGTTTTTAAGTCCAAAGCAATTGCTAGACTCTCACTGCGCTGTTGAACACCAACGAATGCAAGATCTGTCTGATTCTTTTGTCTTTAGATGGCTTTCATGGTCACTGTTAATGTAACTGTTCCAGTCGCCCCCTCCCAGTGGACGTGGTGTTCTTTATCACTGACCACTCGTGCACTCTCTACCTGATACTTTTCTTTCTTTTTTCTTTTTTCTTTCTTTCTTTCTTTCTTTCTTTCTTTCTTTCTTTCTTTCTTTCTTTCTTTCTTTCTTTTTAAAGAAAGTGACTCTGTATGTCAGGATGAGTGATACTGTCTTAGGGCGAAGGCAGTATCCATACTTGGGAACAAACCTCTTGGAAGTGGCTGGTCATTGTTCTGCATTCTTTTGGTACCTGAATACCTATCAAAGGTTCTATAAGCCAGTGTGTCATTTTGTTAAGAGTCTCATGTCGACTCTCTGCTTACCTGTGGTCCCCTAGTCAACCGCAGTGACCTGGCGTGGGTTTGGTGTGTCGTCTTTGAAATGCCTTACTGGGTATGCCAGGCTCTGTTGTCAAGCATCCCAGCTGTCCGCTGAGACCCACAGGTCTTCTCTGGGATGCGTGCTCTCGATCCGGAAGCAAAGCGGATCTTGCTTTCAGTATCAAGGGTGCATTTTAATGCAGTGGTTGTCTTAAGCCAGGAATGAAGTAGAAAGCCAAGAGAGAGTTTGGAACCCTTCACATGATCACATGGCGAGCTGTAAATGTGCTTTTGCTGTTCTTCTCTTAAGAATGCGGCTGAGAAGTGCCAGTCCAAACCAGAGACGTGGGACTGTGCCCTGGAATGCTCTCCGCTTGTCACGTGGGGGTTGAAGATCTGAGCAGGGCCATTGGGCAGTAGACCAGTCTCTGTTTGGAGATCTCCTGTTCGGGGGGCTACAGGCTACAGGCTACAAACCAATCAACTGTGAATTGTGAAATTGAAATTGCTCTTTCAATTTTATTTTCTTCTGCCTATTAAATATAGAAGTCTGAATGTTATTTAAGCTTCTACTGCTTATGTTGATGGCTCATTCTGGCTGTGTATTCTCACGTATGTACTGATTTCTGATAAAGGCTTGATGATATTGTAACAGGCTTTTTGTTCAGTTTAATAAAATGGTTTTTGAGTCTTGTCTCAAAAGTGATTATGAGTTGGAAATCAAGGGTATTAAATGGTCAGCACACAGGCTAACAGGTCTGTGACTTTTCTGTTCATGGTGGCATTGGTCTGCTGTGCGCCTTCCCTGGGCTTCAAACACCCAGTTCCCAGTTCTCAGACTTGCTGTGGAATTGACCTAGCTGTCCGTATCCCCTCCACCCCCCAGCTAGCCTGGTACTGACTTCTATTCTGTTTTGTTGATACCTTTTTTTTTCCTTTGGTTTTTCAAGACAGGGTTTCTCTGTAGCTTTGGAGCCTGTCCTGGAACTAGCTCTTGTAGGCCAGGCTGGCCTCGAACTCACAGAGATCTGCCTGCCTCTGCCTCCCAAGTGCTGGGATTAAAGGCGTGCATCACCACTGCCCGGCTTGTTGATACCTTTTAATATCTATGTCCCCTTTAAATTCCAAGAAAATGAGCCCAGAAGAATGTTGACCACTGCTTCTTGAAAGAAACACACCAGAGAGCAGGTGCTCATCCATCTTTTGGGTGCTTCACCTACAAAGTGCGGTTATAGATACAATCTGTGGAATGCAGGCAGCGCAGAGGCACAGTCTTCAGAGTGCTGTGGGTCAGATGGAGTGGGCTTTCGAATTTAAGTGCCCATTTGAAAAGCAGATCATAAGTTTTAAAATGGCCATTAGAGTTTTTAAAACTCAGGTGCAGGGCATCAGAAAACTCTTGTGTCCTCCTGAAGAGATGTTTCCGAATGAAGGGGGTGTATGATATTGAATGTGTGAGATGGGACATACTTGAGGCATCAGCACATTAATTAAATCACTTCCAAGACATCGTGAGCATCTCTTTAGGTTTTGAGGCCGCTTTATTGGCTCACACTCCGAACCCATGCACAGGTCCGTCCTTCACAGTTGCTTGTGTGAGCAAGGACAGCAGCGGTGAACGCTCCTGGGCTGTTGCTGACCTGATAGGAGATTGTGAAGGCCACACAGTGTGTTTTTAGTTGAAACTCAACTCACGAAGATTTATTCCTGTTTGCGGGATACTCAGGAACTCTTGAGAACGTAGGAGGATGAACGGTTTACTACAGTGCAATGAGAATATTAATAGAATCCTGACAAAATCTTCCCAATACAAATGTGACCAACACTCCCAACACATGTGGGTTGTGTACTTGGGAGCCCCCGGAATGTATTTAAGGTGGCGTGCCCATGATACAGCCCCCGAATGAAGACCTGCTTTGAAGAGAGAAAAGTTCATTAACTTGAGCTTGGTGTTTGAGTCTTTACGTATGTAATTAGACCTTCAAATGTAATTAGGATGGCAGCCTTCCCCCAGACAAAAGCAAGATGGCTTTCATATTAGCCTATTTTTTTTTCTTATTTTTAATTTTTCTAATCCTGGCTCTTTTGCTCTGATGTTTACAACAGTTTGCGAATCTTGGCCCATAGGTCTCTAGCGCCACCTTGTGGACTTTTACAGTATTGCAGTTAGCTGTTGGGATGACCTTCAGGATTTTGGTTACTGACTCAGAGAGGGTATGAATTTTACTGGTAAGTGAAGCAAAACTCAGATTTATTTTAAAATAAAGCAAATCCAGGCATAGCATTTTTAGGAGTTATCCATGAATATTTTCCTTGATTGAGCTGCTAAAGAGACATTGCGGGAGAAATCCTGAATGTCTGTTTTGTTTAAGACAAATACAATTCTTTCAGAGTGCCTACTTTCTTTAAAACAAAACAGCCTCTTCACATGTTCCTGTGCATGGACAAGGAGCACAAAACTGAGAATAAAGCGATGGTAAGCGCAAGTCCTACTCAGAAAGTAAGGAATTAGAGCCTCCAAAGAGACTGTTGGAAGTTAAAAAGAAAATGACGTAAGAGCAGAGCGGCGCTGACTGAGTCGACGGCACAGTAGCAGCATGAAAACTAGGCTCAAACACTAAGCTTTGCCCAAATGTAATGCATTTGGGGCAGGAACAGAATCGTTTCTGCTCAGTGAGCTGCAGCTCAGGAAACAGTTTTTGTTGAGTATCCGGGACATTTGGAAGAGGCTCAGGCTGACACCTGTCCCTGCTCTGTCTCAAGGCCAGTGCCGGAGTCAGGGTGTCAGGTGGGTGCTCATAGCCCTCCTCATCCCTTTCTCTGTACTGTGGGTGATGTAGAGGAGTATCTTTAGGTTGATTTTGTTTTGACAAGCTAGATCTTGAACTCACTCTAAATTCTTTTTCCCCCTGATACCTTGATCAGAGCAGTCACTCGCGGTTTCTAGTTTCTCGAGTAGTTTCTGGAGGTGGTCCACGATGCCGCCCTTCCCCAGTGTTCGCTTCTTTTTGGTAACCGCCACTGTGTCTTGGCTAACAGCCAAAACTGTGGCGTGACCTGTTCCCCCCCTCCCTCCCTCCCTCCCT
>PVIU01008717.1:0-11991 GCA_004026605.1 Ondatra zibethicus | reverse complement strand
GTGACGGATCGCTCTGGTCACTTCTAGTGTACAGCTGGGCGGTGTTAAGTTCATTCGCTTCTTCGTTGTGGGACCGCGATCCGGAGCCCACTCCAGAGCACTTCTCATGGTCCCAGTCCGAAACCGGTATCCAACACGAGCTTCCATTGCTGCCCCTCCAGGCTCTGGCTGCCACCGTTCTGTTTCCTGTCCTTGTGAATTTGACCGATGGAGGAGTCTTACATGAGTGGGGTCCTGTGGCTCCCCCCATCTGTCTTATTTCACTAAACATAATGTCCACAAGAGTTGGGAGAAGTGAACCCCCAGATCCTGAATTTCTTGTAAACAACTTGTTTCCCCCTGATCTGAGTGCCTACAGCTGCTCTGAGCACAAGACCCTCAGGAGTTCCGGATGGCAGGGGAGTGGTTTCTGGTGGGTTTGGCTAGGGCGTGGCGATCCCTATATAAGCTGCCCCTGGACACAATAAAGGGGGCATTCTTGGGGCATTCCTGTTTCAAGGATGACCTGTGGCTCTGTCTGTGTGTCTTTGTGTCCTTACCCGGCTTGCGAATGGTCCTGTAGTGCAGGCGCCGCAATACGGGAGTAGTACCGTACTGTCACGTAGTACAGGCTGGCGGTGCACACAAGGTTCTTCAGCACTGAACTATGTGTCGAAATTGCCTTCGTTTAAAAAGACTGAATAATGTCCCATTGCATGGAGAGGCTGCATGTAGCTTGCCCATTCACCCATCAATGGACATTTAGGTTCCTCCTACCCTTTGACTATTAGAAATGACACCTCTAAGAATATGAGTGTATAAATTAAGAATTAAAACTTATGCAACACATGCAAATTGGATAATCAAGTAAATCTGCATGCACACACCACAGAGCTCTGCCCTCTCCTAAGACTTTGCTTTATTTTTGTTTGTTTTTTTCTAAAGAAAATATTTCAGATTTGGAAGAGGCTCACTGTGCATCCTGCAGTCTTGACTTCAGTGTGTCAGTGTGTACTTTTACCACCTACAGATTGATGATGGGTGGTCTGTTTACCTTATTTACTGTGATTCATTGTTTGAAGACATCCTAACGCCTGCTCTGCCGGCAGACACGCAGAGGCCAGTCAGTATTGTTATTCCATGGCACATGCTATTGCAATGCATCTAGGAATCTAAGTTTGGACTCTTCCAGTTTTCCCCTTTTGAGGCAGGGTCTCAGGTAGCCTAGGCTTTCCTCAAAGTTCCTATATAGCTGTGGATGACCCTGAATTCACTATCCTCCTGCCTCCACTTCCTGGGTGCTGGGTTTACAAGGGTGTGCTGCATGCCTGGTGTTGGGGGTCAGACTGGGACTCAGCATATTAGTCAAGGGCTCCACCAGCTGGGCCACAGATGAGAATCTCTCTCATTCATTTGGGTTCTAGCTGCTCTCAACAGCCATGTCTGGGTTCGTGGTCCTGCCGCACCTGGAGTCTGTGTGGATGTCTGTGACCTGTGTCACCTCAGGACCACAGGAACCATGTGTGATATAATCAGAGGGCCATGCTGAGCCGGGCCCGCCCCTTGCTGGATCCCACAGCAAGAGAGCTGGCCCCAACCCTCATGGGAGAGCTAGCCTTCCCTCCCCCTGAACTTGGGAGGGATGCTCCCCCATACACCACAGGTGAGGGAGAGCTGACCCTGATGGTATGGGTGTGGGGGACTGGGAGGTGAGCAAAATTAGGGTGTATGATGTGAAATTCCCAAAGATTCAATAAAGAAGTTACTTTAAATAATAGAGAAAAAAGTCCTGTTTTTTTTTTTTTTGTTTTTTTTTGTTTTTTTTTTTTTGAGACAGCGTGACTGTTCTGGAACTCACTCTGTAGACCAAGCTGGCCGTGGATTCAGAGTTCTGCCTGCCCCTCCCTCCCGAGTGCTGGGATTAAAGGCGTGCACCACCAGCGGAGATCCCTTATTCTTTCTGTAAAAGACATGGTTCATTTCTGTGCAACAGACACATTTGTGGGTGCCCTTGGTGGCCAGCAGAGGGCATCAGATCCCCTGGAGAACTATGGCTGTCTGGAAGTGCTCTAACCCCTCCCTCCTAGGTTCTTGTGTGAGGGCTCTGGAAAGTGACTCCACCGCCCCGGAACATGTGCAGTTAGGTCCCTGTAGAGCCTGTCTTTATTGAAGAACTCAGGTGATTTGTGGCTATATTAAAATTCTCACACTTAGTCCCAACCGCAACGAATGGCCTGGAGACTTGAAGCAAAGCAGAAAAGTTTTCCTTAGGAAGTTCAACTTAATCACTCCGCTGTGTCTCCTGGGTGTCTAGGGACTAATGTGCCCCAAGGTTTAGGGCGACCTACATGCCTGTGGAGTGTGTGCCACTGGCTTTAATGTAATCTCCCCAAATCATGGCTTCGCCTACAGGGAGCAGAATCAAATGAGTAGTGCAATTTCTAATTCAGTAAATTAACGGAACACTTGAGCAAATATTTTGTTCTATCTGAAGTACAATTAGCTCTTAGTTTACAGTTTGGTTTACTCACTGACACTTGCAAGGCACTAAATATGTGTCAAGTGAGCTGGGAAGAGCTGTGTTAAGGATGCAACAAACAGTGTTTGTTGGAGAACTTCCCACATAAGGGGACTTCGAAATCTTGAATGAAATCCATTTCAATGGAAGATCGTAAGAATGTATACATTCAGAACTCACCAAGGGAATGTGAGGTTCCTTACCATATCAACACTGTCTGCACTGTTCCCTGGAGAAACTGAAACCCACCATGTGGTGCCAAGTGACTGGACTCAAGGAAGGGGATGGAAGCCAGTCTGCTCATGACTTGGAGGCTTCTGCCCAATGGCATGGTGTTATTGTGGTCGGAAGTGAGCAACTCCTGGGCTTTCAGCGTAGGCTCGGGCTTAGTTAACGTCCGCCCAGTTTCTCCATGCCTTGGGAGCACAGCAGAGCACGTCCACAGCGACCGCATCCTTTCTTTCAAAGCATGTTTGTGTACTGTGCAGGGTTTTCTCAGACCGAGGGATTTCCCACTGCTCAATAAACACACACACATTTCCACTTTCTGGTCTTCACGACGTTTTCCACAGACTCCCATCTCATCATCCCGGTTTGCCTTTCTCAGAAGTGACCGGCATTGTCAAATAGACTGCGGGCCCTCTCCAGCTTCTCCTGTGTACTTCCAGAATGTTTTTACATGTTACTGTCAAAGAATTCGGAGGCCTGAGCTTTTAATATCTATCATGGTGCTCCTTACGTAACTATTTTCTTGTCACCCTTCACCCGCCTGTTACATTAGCAATGCATTTGCTCATCCAGGACAGGTCTTTAAAACAACAACAACAACAACAACACTTCGAGGAATAGGTCAGTTTAGGAAGAGTTAATTCACGCACAAAAGCACATTTTGAAACACTCCCCGCACTCGTGGGTACCTGGTATTGTTTGTGACGCCCACTGTGGAATCAGCCTAGGTGTCTATCAGTAGCTGATCGGATAAAGATTATGTGGTGTGTATATTAGTGGACTTTTGTTCAGCCATAAAGATTGACATCATGCTGTCTGCAGGGAAATGGCTGGAACTGGAGAGCATCATGTTAAGAGAAATAAGTCAGAATCGGAAAGGAAACACCATATGTGGACTACATTTACCCATCTCAATCCAGCCATCTATCCCCCAACCATCAATCTATCAGCAGTCATCCATCCATCCATCCATCCATCCTTTCATTTATAAATTGTCTATGTGTCATCTATACTATCCATTTGTCTGTCTATCTATCTATCTATCTATCTATCTATCTATCTATCTATCTATCTATCTATCTATGCCTACTATTTACCTTCCTATCTCTATAAAACATAAAATGAAAAGGAAATCATTTGGAAAGAGGAAGAGGGACCAGCATGAGTGGAGGCAAGAGAGGGCATCGGGGGCAAATAGAATCCAGATACATGGCACACCTGCATGAAAATATAGGGAGGGGTTAGGGATGTAACCGACTAAGTAGAGTGCTTCCCTGGCCTGCACAAAACCCTGAGTTTGAAACCCATCACGTGTGCCAGCATATACCCGTGTTCTCAACACTTGGGATGGCAGGAGGATGAGGAGACATTCAAGGCCCTCCTCAGCTGCACAGCAAATCTGAGGCCAGCCTAGAGTGTGTGAGACCCTGTTTTTGAAATACAGAAAGTCTTCTTACTGTAAGTTCACAGGCCACATGCCCAGGACTGAGGTAGGCTGCCAGATGTGTTTTATCAGGCCCTACACTGTTATAGGGAAACGAGAGTATCAAGGGCAAGGGATTTCACAAGATGTGCCCTACTGGCCCACATCTCCAGGTAGGTAGATGAAAGAACTCAGGTCATGCACCTTGCTGAGGATGTAGACTCTCTGCCATCTGGCAAAACCCCTTCCAGTGTGGACTCATATGACGTCACTTTCTTAACTGAGCTGGGGCCACAGTGTGGCAAACTTTCTGTGCTCAGCTTTGCTGCCAAAGGGGAGAGCTGGAAGCTGGACTGTGGGTGGGGACCCCACTTGCTGGGGTCAGGGTTGACATTCCCAGAGGTCTCTGCAGCTTCCCACTGCTCCTTTGTCCTGGCTGGCTCACTGTTTGTGCTCATCTTCACAAACTCCCCCTAAAATAAGCCACCTGCCCCCCGTCCCTGCTGCCTCTGTTTTTGGTGGCAATCACGTGTTTTCTATTGTGTGTGTGTGCCTGTGTGTGTGCATGGCATCCCTTGGGCACTGAGGTCCTTCGCCGTGTGCCTCTCCATCTTTCTGTGTATTTGTGTGCTTGTTTTACCTGCCCTCTCGGGGCTTAGATCTTCCTTAGCAGGGGAGTAGGAAAGTGTCTGTCTCCACTGTAGGCAGATTTTTCTGTCCCACCATCCAGCTCCCAAATAATCATACAGACTTTTTATTAATTATGAATGCTCTGCCAATAGCTTAGGCTTATTTCTAACTAGCTCTTATGACTTAAACGAACCCATTTCCATTAGTTGACTTTCTGCCTTGTGACTTTTTTCCCTTTACCCTGTATTGCCCATGCTGCTTCCTTCGTGCCCGGGCTGGCGACTCTCCCCGTCTCTGTCCTTCCTCTTCCCAGTGTCCTCTCTGCTCCGGAAATCCTGCCTAACTTTGGTCATTCAGCTTTTTATTAAACCAATCCAAGACAAATCTTCACAGTGTACAGAAAACCCACAGCACGTCACCTTTGCAGAGGGCAGATACCCCCCCGCCAACCGTTTCCACTACATAAGCCACTAAGGGAACTGTGAGCTAAATCCATTGTGATGTTTCATTTGTGTGCTCAGTTTTCTAAACACTTTTGTTTGTTTGGGTCCAGGGCTTGTTTGGTACCTAGGCTGGCCTAGAACTGACTGTGTGCCCTAGGCTGGCCCCAGACCCATGGGAATCACCCTGTCTCAGCCTTCTGAGTGCTGGTATTACGCTTGTGGGCTACCACTCCTGGCTTGAAACACCACATTTCAATGATTATACAATGTAATATCACTTTTATAGGCTTTGATTTATTCAACCAATCTCCTATTTTTGACATTAGTCTACTTTCAGTTTTTTTATACTGCAGCTAACACTAAAGCAGGATTTCTATCTTTTCCTGTGGGTGTTTTTTGGGGGGGAGTGGAGCAGGATTTAACCTGGTTCTCTCTCCATCCAGTCTTTAAAAATTTCTCTGCCTGCCTGGCTCCTTTTACCACAACATTGTTTGAATTCTTGATACTTTTGCAGAGTTTTGAGGAAGGAATTACAGAAACACAGGAAGGCACGTATGCAAAGCCGGTTAAACTGGGTAAGGTGTAGGTCACATGAGGGAGGGCATCCTGCCTGTGGCTGGCATCAGTTATCAGCTGTCATCAGTGCAGGACACTGCTGAAGAGCCTGTGAGGATTTAAGCTTCAGTAAAATTTTTTGCAAAAACAACTTAAAAACAATCAATATGTTCAGTTTTATTTTATTTTTATAAATGTTCTTTTCATGTATTTGAACTAATCTGGTTCTTAGACTGTTCTCTGCCTTTACTTTTTTTTTTTTTTTTCCCTGAGACAGGGTTTCTCTGTAGCTTTGAACCTGTCCTGGAACTAGCTCTTGTAGACCAGGCTGGCCTCGAACTCACAGAGATCTGTCTACCCTTGCTTCCCGAGTGCTGGGATTAAAAGGCTCTACTACCATGCCCAGGAAGTACAAACTAAATAAACCTTTCCTGACCCCAATTGCCTCTGATCAAAATGTTTTCATGACAACAACAGAAAGGTAGGTACAAACTCACTGTATTGGGAGCTAAGCCTACGTGAGCCATCAGAGACATGGCTTTTCAAACATGGTGTTGGGAATATTATTTTAATGGATGCTGCATTTGTTTAACTCTGTGACGCTATGATTCTTTGCCTATCTAAAACACCTGATGGTCTAATAAAGCAATGAATGGCCAATAGCGAGGCAGGAGCAAGGATAGGTGGGGCTGGCAGACAGGGAGTATAAGTAGAAGGGGAAACGAGGAAGAAGAGGAACTAGAGAACAAGGAGCAGAGGATGCTGGGGTCCGCCACCCAGCCACCCAGGCAGCCATGGAGTGAGAGTGAAAGTAAGATACACAGAAGTATGGAAAAGAAAAAGCCCAGAGGCAAAAGGTAGTCGGGATAATTTAAGAAAAACTGGCAAGAAACAAGCTAAGCTAAGACTAGGTGATTATAAGAAAGAGTAAGACTCCATGTGTGATTTGTTTGGGAGCTGATTAGTGGGCCCTTCAAAAAGCCAAAAGAGAAAAACATTGCACTATACATGGGTGGGTCTTTGCAGTCCAAACTAGATAATCTGGCTAAATCAAAACACAGGTGAGGGGTGTGGCCAGAAGCCCTTATGATCATATAAACTTTCTAGAAGATTAGGCACAGTGCAGTTGGATAATATAGCATAAGTTCTTGGGCTTTGTAATTCACTGCAAATACTTAGTTTGGAAACCAGGCACGAAGAGAGTTGACGCTTATCTTGATCTTTCACGTCTTGTTAAAGTCATACCACTATTCCAGAAATTCTGCTGCCGGTAAATGATCACAGTTGCAGATTTTATACAAATATGGAAGGAAAAAATATTTCTTTATCTCAGGAGTAGAGTGTAGTTCTGCCTTTAGGTTCTATCAACTTTTAAAGAGCCAAGACATGACTGTATGGGAGTAGGGTCTACGTCTTCAACACATTGCCGGACCGACACCCTGTAGGAGTGCTGTCTTTGGGGTGGTTCATGGATCTACAAAACTTACATTGTCTCTTGCTGGTCTCTGAAGACTCCTGTGTTGCTGTTCTACCTTGAGGCATTTATCTGATAAGAGTGAGACCCATTCAATAGAGGGGGGTCTCCCAGATTCTTCAAACGCTTCCAGGTCCCACAGGGTAGGAGACTTCTTACATTTCTACTTCTGGAATGACTGGCTTCTCGGGCAGAAGAGCAGCACTGACCACGAAACCCATCTTTTTTATTTTGCAACTGTGCACGCCTCTCACTCTCCCACTTTACTTTTGAAAATGTCTGTGTTCATTTCTGCCTGTTATTTTGATTTTCCAAGGTAGCTGTGAATTCGTAAGTTTCAGAATTGCTCTCGAGTGCTTCGCTGACAACAGTGAACTGGGCAACCCTTTCTCATCCATTCTGTTCTCAAGGTGAAGCTATATGAGCTACTTTCCACTGTGAAAAAATACCGGACAGAACAATTTGAATGAGGAGAGATTTCTTTTGGTTTGTGGTTTCAGTGGGGTTAACCTCAGTCACTGGGTCTTGCACAGGACATCATTGTGATGGAAACATGAGAAGGTTCTCAAGTCATGGCGGACAAGAAGCAAAAAAATGAGATACAGGGAGGGGCTAAGGCAAGTAAAAGGCCTCAAGGACTTGTTCCTAGCAACTTATTCCTACATCTAGGCCCCTCCTACTTTTCCCTGTCTTCCCACAATGCCACTATACTGTGGATCTGTCAAGAGATCAATCATTGATGAGGGCAGAGTCCTGTTATTCTGTCTCTGGAAACATCACCACTGACATTTGTAGAGATGTGTTTGATGAATCTTAGCATTTATTAATTGGATCAGCTCAACAATATAAATTAACTATCTCAAGTTCAGGCTAGAATGGTATATATGCTGTTCTACTGAGTTGTTTTGTCTGTAATAGCATGATCATTGGTTTTTGTCCCGACCAGCGGGACACAAATGGAGATCCTGAGCCCTGGAGGGAAGAGGAATGAAAGGGACAAGAGACAGAAGAAATGGATAGCAAGTCTGTATTCTGATCAAGCTGCCAACTTTATTTTTTCTCAGGAGCATTATATAGCAAAAGGCAGGGGGGAGGGTAGGTAGCTGGAATGTCATTGATCTAACTGGAATGTCAGGAATGGAGACTTCCCTAGCTGATAGGAAGAAATAAGGAAGTGCTGAGAGTCTGTAAATATTTACTAAAAGAGGAATGCTAATTACTTCTGGTGCCTGGGATCCGCAGGTCTGCAGGGGATTTTAACTCACAGGGAGATCAGGGATATCCTAGGCCCAGAACTTGCCCCACAGAAGCTTCTGAATAGCTTACTTAATTTGTGACTAAGATGGCTATACAGGTCTTTGCTTCCAGCAGGTCTTCACAGATCAGAGATTACTGTAGTGACATATAGGGAAAGTTGGCCCTGTTGTCATGGCAACAAAATAAGCAAGCTAATATAGTGCTTTCTAGGTTAGTAGGAGAAGGGGAAGGGTCAGGACCTTTCCCTGGACTTCCACCCATTGCTTGCTCCTTCCCTCCAGCTGCAATTCTCTCCGTGAGCGGGCAGAGTGTACAGGAGGTGGAAGGTTACTGAAGGAGTCTGTCAGTGCAGCTTCTATGAGCTCATCACCCACACAGGGATGGGCATTTTCATTGATACATCAGCTTTTTTAACCACGTGCTCCTGGAAATGACCTCTTACCCATGCGTCTGTAAGCCTCACAAACTCCCTGGTTCATTAAGCTGCAATTGGGTAGACTTGTTTCCTTGGTCAATTCTTGGTTCTCTGTCAGGAATAGTTTACACTTCCCTGGGAAAAGTAATGTGTCCATTTACACATGTAGGTGTGTATAGTGTGTGACAGAGAACAGTGTACCCTAGGAAGTGGAGCTAAGGGAGGGGCTGTTGAGCTGTCCACATCAGTGTTGCTAATATTTGCTAGAAGGGAATATTGTATGAGAGGAAAGAATCCCATTTTAGCCAGCATCCTCACAGAGGGATGGATGCCTAAAACTAGTAAGGCACTTGTGGTCACTGATGGGAGCGGCCTTCCCTGGCAAGTGACAGACTATGGAAAAGGAGTAATGCCTGCCCATTCTTGTTCCATTGAGACTTTCTTAAAGGAAAGCACTAACAGTGAGCATCTTTTAGAGAGGGCACTGTGCCCATGCCTCCTCTGAATGAAGGAATTTCCCCCCGGGGGCAGGTAGCTCCAAAGACTTAGAAATCTCTGACACTTACAAGATACGTGAGACCCTTCCCCAGGGTCAGACAAACAATGAACGACTGTTGAGAAGAAAAGACAGTCCCAGGGAACTGCTCATGGGGCAGGAGGGCCAGGGTGAGAATTTTGTGAGCTGTCACCCACGCCAGGGTGGGATATTCACTGATGCAACTGCCTTTGAGCCATCCATGTTCTTGCAAGCAGCCTCTCAATGCACTTGTAAGCCCACCACTGTGCTCCTGTAGCCATCCATCCCCTCCTACTCTGACAGTCTCCTGGTGCCTCCCTGAAGTGGGCAAGTGTTGTAGTTTAGGGTCCCTAGGAAAAGCCACACATTGGGTGAACAGCAATGAAGTGAAATTTAACTGAAAGCTTTGGAACAGATACCTGAGTAAGAAGTGCCATCAGTGTTAACAACTGATGTCCTTTTTTGGTTTTCTGAGCCAGTGTCTCACTATTATAGCCCAGGCTGGTGTTAAATGCTGATTCCCCAGCTTCTGCCTCCCAAGTGCTAGGGTTATTAGGCATTATTAGGATTATTAGGCATTATTAGGATTATTAGGCATGTCTCAGCAAACAAGGCCTCTTCCCTCATTCTAAAATGAAATACTCTCTCTGTCCCTTTTCCCCAAAGTCTTGCTTTGTAGCCCAGGCTAGCCTTGAACTTCCTATCTCCTGCCTGTACCTTGTGAGAGCTACAATCACTGGCATCTACCGAGTATACTGATTTTTCTTCCTCATTGTATCCCAGGTTGCTGGAAGCCCCCTCCTGACTATCCTCATGACTTTCCAGATGAATGCCCATACCGTAGAAGAAGAAGCTGTCTTCTGGGCTCCCGAAACAGAGGTGAAGAAGGCTGAGGAGCAGGTGTCGGGGCTTGCAGCTTGGTCACACTGGGGTTCAAGGGAGCTCAAGGTCTGGCAACACTCAGCCAGTGTCTGGCTACACTCAGCCCGTGTGTGCTTCTGCACCTCTTTCTCCTCCACACCTGACCATGGGGGTGTGTAGTGTAGGTGTACAGTTGTGTTCCTTCTGTCTCACCATTGCTAGTGTCACAAGTGCGTGCCACTGGGTTGGCTTTTTAAAAATGGAGTCTGGGGGTTGAACTCAGGTTCTCATGCTTGCCAAGGGTATATTTTACCCAGACTTAAAATGTCCTTTTTTTTTTTTTTTTTTTTTTTTAAAAAAAAAATTCCGTAGCATTGGTTTTGTGAAACAGCGTGAGAGGAGGCCTTGGTGCCCCACCTTTCTGCAGTGGGTGAGGGACAGGTGCTTGGGACTCAGTGTGTGTGTCCTCGTCCTCATTGCCATGCCTACCAACATCAGCCAGTGGGCCAGGCCTCTGAGCCTGCAGGAGGTGGAGGAGCTGGGCAAAGTGCTGTTGCCCACCCAGGTTAAGGAAAGGCCCAGTAGCATTTCCTGGGATGGCCTTGACCCAGGGAAACTCTACACCCTGGTCCTCACCTACCTGGATGCTCCCAGCAGGAAGGACCTCAAATTCAGGGTGTGGCATCATCTGGTGGTCAACATGAAGGACAATGACATCAGCCCTTGGCAGGTCCTCTCAGATTACGTGGGCTCTGGGCCTCTCAGTGGCACAGGCCTCCACCTTTATGACTGGCTGGTGTACATGCAGGACAAGCCACTGAACTGAGATGAACCCATCCTCAGTCAAAGGTCAGGAGATCACCACAGCAGGGTCAAGGTGGGGGCCTTCCACAAGAAGTATCACCTGGGAGCCCCGGTGGCAGGCACGTGTCACCAGGTAGAGTGGGACAACTACCTATCTGCCCAAACTGTATGAGCAACTATCTGGGAAGTGGGGGAGCCGTGAAGGTCAGTGGTCCTGGGGACCCACCCCCACAGTGTTGTCAATTTGTACAAAGCATGCTATTTCTTCCTTCCTACCCCTTCGCAGCGAGTCCTGAGCTGAGCTAGGATAGAGGTGTAGGGTGATTTCCTGCTGCCCATCCTTACGATTCTAATAATCGCATCCTGGTTTATGTTTGCTCGAATTTAGGTTCCATCTGGGGAGTTTTGTGTTCTGATGGAGTCCTTGTATTGCTAATTTAAGATTTGCAACTCTGGAAAGTAAGACACTCTGCCAAGACCAGGTCCACGTGAGGGTGAGGGCTTGTGTTGCACGCACGTGGTTTGACAAGGACTCAGTCCAGAACCAGGCACGGTGGCATCTTCTGAGATGTGATGTTAGAGTCCTGTGCCCTGACTGAGACAACCCGAGGCTTCCATCTCAGTTAAGCCCTGATAGTCCAGCTCCGGCAGGCGGCTGTATAGGTGTTGATGTCTTGTAATAGGTCTACTGTCCTGAGGCGAGGCCATGGAAAGAGGGGCTAAGTCTTGCTTAGAAGTGTGTGTTAGTATTCAAGCATCTGTACTGGCCTGCCCTTGGGGTCCTGACAGTCTACGACCTCAGCTGCAGCCACTAAGAGCACCTCCTGTGCACTGCTGTTTCCTTTTAAAAGGTGGGTTTGCTCACCTTCTCCCTCCCTCCCTCCCTC
>PVIU01008716.1:0-81210 GCA_004026605.1 Ondatra zibethicus | reverse complement strand
TTCACTTACAGAACCTATTTTATTGCTGATCCTTATAGGTTGTGAATTGTTTCCATCTGTCAGTATTTAAATATCCACGGTCCCTTATATTTTGTGAAGATGAGTGTTGTCCTGCAAAGATAAGAACAGAACCCTGCCCCCATCCTATATTCCTATCTTACCACCTGTGTGATTATCATCATTGTAGATGAGCTGTCATGTATTTTTAATGAAAGGAAAAAGGGGAACTCACTCTACCAAAGTCGCGATCCAATCCATCTGGTGGACACCGCATGGAGAGAGCGCGTACCTGAGTTCTCTCGATTTTCTACCTGGGGTCCCAGTAGCCACACCCCAACTTGATGTGATTGGCTAGTGGCTCTTCCCCCATCACATGTGCCCAGAGCTGGAACCACACACAATGAGCGGTGCCCTCCCACATAAATCATAGACACGCCTACAGGCCAATCCAATGGAAACAGTTTCTCAGTAGAGGTTCCCCCTTCCTACACTACTCTAGCTTGTGTCGAATTGACAAAAACCTAACCAGGACACCCCACCTCAGGGAAAATATGACTGGCCCCCTCACGATACAAACAAAGAGTCTAGAGCACACAGAAGTCATACCAGTGAGGACAGACCATGCTGCATTGTTGAGAACAGGAGATGTCTATGCTTCAGAAGGGCACAGCTTGGGGGGCTTTAGGAATTCTTCCAGCTATGTGACCACCACTCATCCCTCTAAACTAGATAAATGTCCTTCCACACAGAGGCTAGAACACATGGAAGGAGATGTTAGCATGATTCATGGTCCAAAATAGACTCACGATACTTTCTTTCATAAATCAATTGGACCTTCTTAAAAAATACAAAACTCTTCACGCCGTCTTTTCCTGTTGCTTCATTATAACATTATCACACCTCCCCCTTCCATCCTGGGATCAGGCCAGAAAGGCCTGCTAAAGAAAAGGAGGCCATCACCTTGAGCCTTTGCCTGCACTGTTCTCTTTGCCTGCTTTCCCACACACCCTGCTTCCCCCATGAGTCTCTCTCTCTTGACCTCTTCTTAAACTTATCACTGGCCTTATCTTATACATGGCTGATTCCGAGCACCTCCCTGTGTCCCCAGTCACCTCTCCTCTTCCTGGTAGAGTGGATGCTGTCTGTGCCCTGCCAGGTTCTCCACTGTTTGCACCCATTTCTCCTGGGCTCTGTCACTGTGGCGGAGCTACTATCTGGAAGATGAATCCCTACCACAGTAGAAAGTCAGTGAGAAAAAGAATGATTTTACTGCAAAGGCCAGCTGCACCTTGGTTGCTTTCCTTCTCCCGTCTCTCTCCCACCCTCTCTCCACAGAGCCCTCCTTAATCAGAACACTCCCCGCTAACATTGCCGTCTCATCCTTGAACATATGAGCCAGCAACTCATATGTACTCCCAAACGACAGTACTGGCGAGACAGCCCATACACACATATATTAACCAGAAAAGAAGTCTACTTCCTGATCGCTGAACCTCCAACATGGATGAAGATCCACGTGGCCAGACTCAGATGCAAGCAGTGTCCACGAAACGGTCCACACAAGAGCCCTGGGTGAACGGGAGCAAAAAGGAAATGGCTTGCCTGTGCAGTCCTCCACTCCCTGTGCAGTCCTCCACTCCCTGTGCAGTCCTCCACTCGGGAGGTTGTGCCGAAGTGTTTGCAGCACACCTCTGTGTCTGACATGATAAAAAAGGCTTTAATAAAATCATTTAATCTAAAATCCAATAGAAACACTGCTCTGTGTTAATCTTCAGTAGCCAACAAATCAATTGAAGATCTGTTCTTTTCCTTTGGTAAAAAAAAAAGGAATTTGGTTATGTTGGGACTTTGTGTATATAAGAGGCAGGTCCCTCAAAGTTCAAAGTTCAAGGCCATGTGTTTGTTTGTTATCTTTTACTAAACGCAACCTCTTGAGAGAAGTGGACCCAGCAGTAACAAAGAAATAAAATTATGTGTGGACAGCCTTCAGAGATGTTAACAAATGATCTGTGACTGCCAGGATGGTTTAGAAATAGTTCGCATGCAAATATGTTGCTACACCGATGATTTGTCCCTTACACCCTCCAACCCTTACCCTCAGGCTATTTCAAAGTGACTCGGAGATGAATCACTTGTGAAACTGGAGGCATGAGCCCCACTCACATGTGTGAGGTAGAAACGCCACAGTTGTTAGATGGAGAAAAATCAGCATCCACTTGCCCAGAGCCCTTTGGTTAAATGGAGACATTTAACCTTTTTTCAACTGTTTATGTTGTTAGTGGAGGTGCAGAGGCTGAAAGAAGCAATGGCAAGCATGGATTGATGATGCCTGCAGTGGCTTAGACCAGGACCGAACGTGTCCTCTGAAGGTTTACATATTGAACACTTCAGTTCTCAGTGAGGTGATATTAAGAGAGAGGCAGCTGTAAGAGACAGAGCCTAGTCGGAGGTCACTGGGAATACTGTTCTTGGAAGGAATTGATGCGGTTCCCATGGGACCCTGTAAGTTCTCATGAGATGGCTTTCATGGAAGACTAGCCCCTGTCCTGTCTCTGACTTCTTGTCTTGCCATGTGATGACTCCCTCTTATGTGCTCCAGTCACGATGCCATTTTCCAGGAAGCCTTCACCAGAGCCCAGACAATGATGGCACCATGCCTCTGAACCTCCAGAAGTGTTAGCTAAATAAACTTCTTGTCTATATAAAGCATTTCATTGCAGTAACAGAAAATAGGCTGTTACCTCATTAATACAAAAGCTCTTCACTATCAGGTGGTTCCTATCATTCATCTATGTTAGCCCCTAGGATGGTTAATTTAAGAATCCGTTTTCTGACTCAGGCCGGGGAAGCAGATCATCATCAGAGACTTGCTCAGCCATCATCAGAGAAGCTTCCTCCTGCAAAAGATAGGAACAAATACAGAGACCCAGCACCAGACTTCACAGAGTGAGAGACCTTGAACACACAGTCATAGAAATAGGAGGTCTCCATCAAATCACCCCTTATGACTCAGAGAACCCTGCAAAAGAAGAAGTGGAAAGAGTGTGGGAGCCAGAAAGGATGGGGAATACCAAAGAAACAAGACCTTCTAAATCAACAGGATCAATGCATTTGTGAACTCACAGAGATTGGAACAGCATGCGCAGGGCCCACATGGGCCTCCACCAGATCAAGTCCTAAAGCTGAAAAGAAAAGTAAACATAGGTCCCCATCCTTAACCTTGCCATCTTGCAAATGACAAGTAAGTTTTTTTCCAAGGGCGTCTCCTTGAAGAAACAAACTACTCTGAAGGGTGGGCCCTCTGCCCAGCAGTAGATGGACAACAGAAAATTAACTCAGTGATGCCTTTGGAGATTCCTTGTCTCATAACGTTGTGTTAGGGCTTATTTGCTTAATTGTTTATTTTATTTATATGTTTTTCCTTTAATTTTGTCCTAAGAGTCCTTTGTGGATATAATATGACTTCCATTTTGGGGCTTTTATGGGATTCCTAAGTGTTGGAATAAGTAGGTCTCCATATCCTCTTTGTTTCACGTGCCTTCTCGTGGGCTCTTTTCCTTTTGTTTGTTGGGTTTTGGCAATTCTGATATGTTAGGATTTTTTAATCTTATTACATTTTTATTTTATTATTATCACATTGAGGCCTGTGTGTGTTCTAATGAGAGACAGAAATGGGGTGGATCTGATGGAAGGAAAAGTGGGGAGGAGCCGGGAGGAGTAGGGGGAGAGGAAACTGTAATCAGGATACACTGTGTGAAAAAAAAGATCTGTTTTCAATAAAAGGGAAAAAATAATCAATTGTCCAGGCTGGAGCAACAGCTCAATCAGTGGAGGGCTTCTGTGCAAGCATGAGGACCTGACTTTGGATTCCCAGCACCCATGCAAGACACTGAGCACAGTCACACATGCCTCAATTCCAGAGCTCACCAGAAGGTCTCTGGGACCTCCTGGCCTGGCAGTATTGTTGAATTGGTGAGCTCTAGGTTAGTGAGAAACTCTGTCTCCAAGTATAAGGTGGAGAGTGACGTAAACACTTGAAGTGAATTTCTGACCTCCACACAGGAGCGTGTGCACCCATACATACATACAAACTGTACATACACATGAATGCACACATGTACACACACACATAAATCAGTTTTTCAAATAATGAATATGAAGAAATGGCAACACTGCTGGGCAGTCTTAAGGAAGAAGGTGGAACTTGGGCTTCTGCTAGGTTGGATCTGAGGTGCTCAAAGTACCCAAGTTCAAGAAACACACTGCTCAAGAAATAGTCTTCCACCGTCTCAGGCCCGTGAAGTCCCCCAAGCTCTCTTGCACCATGCAGGTTGGTTTCATCTTCAGTCCCTTTCTTTGCTGTGGCATCACTGTCATCTTGTTGCTGAAGCTCGACTCTACACTTCTCTCTTCTCATCCTTTCTCCCGCTGTTATCCTGGGGACCATGTGTTTTAGATATGATTCCTTGCCCTCACTGGATGGAACCATAATCTCTACATCGCTCAAGGTCCTGAACACATCATAGACACAGCACATTGCGTGTCTCATACTCCCAAACCATCACACAAAAGACCCCTTCTGGAATCCTCTCAATTGGCTTTGCTTTCAACATCTCCTCCTACACCAGCTTGTGCTCATTTTTCTCTGTCACAGGAAGCATGTGAGATGAAGTATTTCAATTCCCTTCTCTTGTTTCTTCACCTGTGGGTCACGACCCCTTTGGAGGGGAAAATCACATATCAGATATTTACATTGCAATTCATAACAGCAGCAAAATTAAAGTTATGACATAGTAATGAAAATAATTTTATGGTTGGGGTTTACCATAACATGAGGAACTGTACTAAAGGGGTCTCAGCATTAGAAAGGCTGAGAACTGTTTGAGCAGAATGTGATTTGTATTCTTCGGCCCCAGAACAGAAATCTGCTACAAGTAAGGGGAAATATGTCTGCAGATGTATCCTGCAGCCCCAGATGTTTACAAATCTTTCTTGTGTGTCTTTTACAGTCCTACTGAATGCCTTCAAAAATCATATTTTTGGACACCAATCCCAACAAATGTGAGTTTTCCCAAATCCTCTCTTACTGACATCAAATTAAAGATTACTTCACCCTCTTTTTCTCGTCTCTCACCCCCAAAAATGTCATCTCCATTGGCATTACCTAACAACTTCAGCAATGTATGGTATGTCACCCTTTCTTTTTCTAGGTGTCTCCTTGTTATCTCTGCTTGTTTGTAATTGGTTTCTTTTTACTCTTGGGGGCCCACCATCCAACTCCAAACTAAACACACGGAGACTTATTCTCATTTATGGATGCCCAGCCTTAGTTTTTCTAGCCAGCTTTCCTAATTTAAGTTAATTAACCAGTTTCTCTTCTTCCACATTTTGCCTCTGGGCTTTTTACCTTTCTATATTCTATGTCTTTCTTCCCTTCGTACTCTATGGCTGGCTATGTGGCTGGGTGGCTGGCCCCTGGCGTCCTCCTCCCCTTTTTGTTTCCTCATTCCTTATTCCTTCTTTTATTCCTTCTAGCCTGGATTTCTCCTCCTATTTATTCTCTCTGCATGTCAACCCCACCTGTTTCTCTCTCATGCCTAGCTATTGACCGTTCAGTTTTTTACTAGACCAATCAAGTGTTTTAGGCAGGTACTGTAACGCAGCTTTACAGAGTTAAACAAATGCGACATAAAAGAATGCAACACCTCTTTGCATCATTAAACAGATGTTTCACAGCATAAACGAATGTAACACATCTTAAGCTAATATCCCACAGCATTTGTTTTCTATGGCATTCCAAAGAGAGGAAAGAAGGGAGGAAATTCCTCTTCCTGCCACTTCTGAGGGAGGCCCAGCTATGAGTTAGGACGTCACTGTAGTCTGCTCATGAATTCCTGATTAGTGCAGACCTTTAACCAGAAGACAGAAACAGTGAAGATTTTAAGATTGGAATAGTCTTGGCATTGGATTTGATAGACATCTAAGGTCTCAGTAAGTCCTTTAACTAGTTTCTGCTTTTAGAGACCCATTGCTTCATTTTATTTCCATCAAAGGGGGTGAAATCTTGGTTTGAGTTAGTGAGGAGGTTTTAAACGTGATGTTGGCCTTCCCTGGATTTAGAAAACTTCTGAAATTCCACTAGATAGAGTAACTTTTCCTTCTACTCCTTCATCATAATTTTTCCACAGAATCTGTTGCTGGTTAGCTCAGGGATGCCATTCTCCTACATCTCTAGGCTGTGGAAAGTCCTTTGCTGACTCTCGTGTGTATCCTTGATTCCCTTCCTCAGATACACAACCTTTCCCTTCCTGTTCACAACCTGAACAACACAGGCTGGGTATCTTATAAAAAACAGACGTTTTATTTGGCGCATGATTCTGGAGGCTGAGAAGTCCAAGAACGTGATACCACACCTGCTCAGCGTGTGTGAAGGCTGTGTGCTGAGGCAGTACCACATACCAAGGCAATGTGTGTGCTAACTTGGATCTCTCCTTTCCAGTGCCTTTTCTGTAATTGTGAGGGCTCCATCTTCATGACCTCATGTGTCTCTAGTTAACCCCCCAAAGACCCAGGATTTTGGAGATTATGTTTTACTGTGTGTTTTTATGCTTCCAGACCTTAGAACCTTTGGCCATCCAATGGAAGAGTCCTCAACAGCTGTCTCGTCTACATTAAACTTATATTTAAGTTTGTCTCATCCTTCTTTCCTTTTAGTTTCAAAAGAAAAATATTTCATTGGCATTACATAACACTGAATGTGGCCCAGTTATTTTTGTTTGTTCATCTTTTTGTCCATTTTTCTATTTACTTACTTTTTATACAAGAGATTTTTCTTTCTTTGTCATAGGAATGAAACTTTAGAAAAACCCAGGCTAATTACCTATGGCCTTTTCCCCCAAAATAGAAATCTCCTAAGAAACAGACACAAGGGTCAGTCACCGTTGTGTGAGGTGCAGACTTCATGGGGAAGGAGAAACGTAAGTGCTATCATGGAAGTCAGCTAAAGTGGTAGTTACGGAACTAAGAGCTAGGTTAACTCCTTAGGGGATGGAGGCAGAAATGCGCATGAGGTGCAGTGAAGCCAAGTCCCAAAGAATTTTATACTCCAGTAGACAAGAGGGCACGGTATTCATCAAATATGTGCTACACGGGAGGAAGAAGGGCATATCAGTGGGGAACGCTATGCATTCAGAAAACAACAAACTTGAAACAACTCAGACCCTTGTGGAAAGCGCACATTCAATAGAGCTAAATCAAGGATAAGGAAGGTAGAAAATGAGGCTGGCAGCTCAAACAAGCATGAATAAAGAACACAATGAAAGTGAGAATAAAATAGAGAAAGCAAGAATTTGATGGCTTAGAAATCATAAAATAGCAGGCTGAGGAGATGGTTCAGTAGGTTGTCTCGGGTTGTGGTATTTCATCACAGCAATGGAAAAAGAACCTAATGCAGATCCTGAGAACTCAGGTAACAAGTAGGTTTAAATGCAGGGTCCTGCAATTCTGGTCCTGGAGAAATGGAGACAAAAGGATCCCTGATGCTCACTGGCCAGCCAGCCTAGCCCAATCAGGGAGGTTTAACTTAGATGAGAATCCTGGGCCTGAAGATCCTGGAGAACGATAGGAGAAGATCGTTGTTGACTCCAGTGTTGACCTCTGACCTCCACAAGCATGCATACACCTGTATGCATGAATTTTCTCACACATATACACCACAGGTAAGTTCCAGGCCTGCCAGAGCTATGCAGTAAGTCTATTTCTCAAACAATAATATCAAAAAATAAACCTGTTTGCTGTGTTGACAAATAGTTCCGAGAGTTGTTTTTTCCAAAGAAAGAAGGGCGTTCCTGCTTTTTAGCAAAGCTCAAGTGCAGTGCCTGTTCTTATCAGTTTAACAGCTGAAGTGTCCTCTATCCAAAGAAATAGAAGAGGGAAAGATGAAATGGAAGAGACATCAAATGGGAAAAACTGAAGAAGGGAAAGGAGACAAGGCTCTTACACAGGAGAACTAAAAATATATAAGAATATTGGGAATACATTTGCAGAACGTTCACCACTCTCAGGATTAGGGGAGGTGTTGGGGATAAATAGCTGTATAAAAGACATAGCTTCCATCCACAAGGAATACAAGTTTCTATCTTGCATATATGACTTTGGGGTAAAATACAACCCAAATTGAGAGTGCTATAACAACCAAGAGTTGAACGAGGGGTGATAGCAAGGTCAAGGAACAAGTTGAGGCTGGGTATAGAACTGTGGAGGTTTTCTTAAAATATGACACCCAGATCAAACCTGGAATGGGAATTCTTCAGGCAGGGTGTTTGGAAAAGCAGCTGGGTAGAGAGATCAACTTATATAAGGACTTCAAGTCAGGAAAGAGGATGTTCAGGCTCATGTAAGTAGGTCAACAGGGCTAGAGAACACAAAGGTAGCCGAGGTCCAAGGCTGAGGCAGAGGGACGCACAGTTCCCATTTGACCAGGATGGGGAAGGTGGGTCCTGGAATACTGGGTTTGCAATTTTAAAACTAAAATGCTCTGGGGTAAACCTTGTTGGTTGGTCATCGTATTGGTGTTCATCACAGTGGCCACTATCTGAGAAAATGAGTTAAAGAAGGAAAGGGATATTTTGGAGCACAACTTCAGACATGTCAGTCCACATTCCATTGGCTCCATGGATTCTGGGTCAGTCCTGAGATGGAACATTCTGGTGGGGAGCAAGGAATCTGTAGTGTTTCCTCCTCATGGAGGCTGGGAGTCAAAGAGAGAAATAAAAGGGGCCAGGACAACTTCAGAGGGTGACTGACTTCCTTTAACCAGACCCCACTGCCCACAGTTCCACCTCCCAAGTCTCGGGAAGACAGGGCCCTCACCATCTGCTCACTCCCCAGAGGTCTACCTGTGCACGCTGCTTGCATTTTGGGACAAAGCCTTTAATATACAAGATTTTGGGGGTGTGAACACTTTATATCCAAATTTTTGAAATAATTCTACTGACAGACCTGAGAAAAACAGGGTGGAACCCTCGGGAGCACAAGGGTGGTAAAGATGGAGGGAGACGGACGGGCCCAGGAGCTATTCAGAGGACGTTAAGCCGGATGGTGAGGATGGTGTCATGGTTTAAGAAACCTCACAACTTAAACACAAATATCACATTGATAGATATCAATGCCTAAATGATAGGTGGGGAAAGAAGTAAGGCCAGAGGAATAACCAAGAACGTTGCAGATTTCCCTGGCTTTGGGAACTGGGGATAAAAGCATTAACAATGAACTTAAAATGTAAAAAAGACACTACACTTAAACGGTGTGGGATTTGCTCTTTTGGCACCAACTGTCAGAGCTCGGGTTGATTGCTCTTAGTCACATGGGAATAAGCCTTGCTGCCCTCATCCTCTCCCTCATTGGAGTGCAAATAGAAACTAGGTCCGGTGGTAACTTAAATGCGATCAAGAAAATATCTGGAAGTCAGGTTCAGACCTGTAACTATTCCTTTGCTGAATAGTTAGGACTATGGGAAAAAAAAGAAAAACAGGGAGCCTGTGTTACGGGTGGCATCCATCCTGCACGCAAAAGATGTGTTGTTCTTGCCCCCCAACTCTCAGCCTGCAATATTTAACCCAGAGGAAAACACGACGGAATTATGAAGTCCTTTCAAAACTAGACATTTGACACATCTGTTATAGAAGCCTTATAAAAAGCACACTGGCTGCCTGTAAATTTTATAATTATGTTAATTCAAATTCAAAGACACTCCCATGAATTTTTTAAGGAATATTTCCAACTCAGATCAGAGAGCTCGTTCTGCCTGCCATTGAGATATGGGGAATATTTGCTGTGTGCGCTAAATCCTCTTCTTTAACTGCCTATGTCAGGAGAGCCGAGGACCAGAATGAAGATGAGCGTGGAAAAGAGGATATGAAAGCATATTAAACATTGTATCCATAATCCAGGGAGACCTCAACCAAACATCTAGACAGCCAGGAGCCTGCTCTCTACTTCCCCCAACCCAAATGGATAGCTTCAGCATGGACCACTGAAATCAATCAACCCACAGATGGTTTCCCAATATATCCATCCGTCCATCCATTCAACCATTCTTATTCAGAAATACTGTGAGCAAGGCATTTTTCATAGAAATTTGGGATGTATCAGTTAACAAAAGAGATGCGCATCCCTCGAGTTGTTGACTTTACATCCTAAAGGGGAATGACAAGCGATAAAAAAAAGAACAATAAACACAAATATACATCACCATGAATTTACAGGGGAAAGCAGTCGAACAGCAGAAAAAAAGGAATGTCAGACAAAGCGGCCCCACACTCCAGAGAAAGGTGTGGTCTGCAACTTAAGCAAGATGGCGGGAAAGCTCTGTGGAGATGATCTGAGACAGGCATGCATGTGAGCATAGGAATCTCCAGAATGGAAGACTAGCTGATCGCGGTTTCCATTTCCTTCTAATAATCCAGACTAATCTAAATGGGATCTTCAGCAAGGCGCGCTACCGAGTTCAGAAACTGGGTGCTTTCTTTGTTGCCCACTAATAGGCTCTTGGCTTCAATCCATTTGCTCTCGAATAGTCTGCATAAAACCCACACACTCTACTCAGCATCCCATGACCTCGGAATCCCCCACCCCAGAGCCCTTACCAAAGTACAACATCAAAGGCATTGTGGGACTGTACCTTTCTTCATCTTACATAATGGTCACTATTGACATTTAGAGACTGCCATGTGCCAGCTGTGGATCACTATAAATGACCTATGAATCTCAGTGTTCTTATTTGTGAAGTAAATGAAGGCGACAATAATTGGTTAGGATTCTCATCAGTGTTTTCAGAGAAGCCCTATGCAGAACACTGAGCATTGTGTTTGGCATACAGTAAGCGCTTAAAGTTAGTCTTGGATGGTGCACACTAAAGTGCCGTATGTTTGTCTCTGTTTCTAGTTTACCAATGCTTCACACAGAGCCTATCATATGTAAACAAGGCTTTAGGTAATGGAAGGCAGTTTGTCCAAGAATATTCAGGAAGATGTACCCAAAGCCTGGCTGGAAAATTTCTTGTCTCGCTGGAAAGTAACCACCCATCCTTTCACCAAGATGAAAAGTTATAGATCTCTTTCTCTGTCTCTCTCTCTCTCTCTCTCTCCCCACCTCTCTTTTTCTCATTCTCTCTGTCCCGCTTCTGTGTGTGTGTCTTTCTCTCTCTCTTCTTTTACACACACACACACACACACACACACACACACACACACAATCTGATCAAATCTGCTACTTATACAGATTATTTTCTGACCCATCTTTTCAAAATATTTTCTTACTGTGAAATTCAGACCTTGTAGTGGCGACTATTGTCAACCTGACTATATTGAGAAGCAGCCAGATTAATGAAACTCATTCTTTCGTGTGTCTGAGGACATTTCCAGAGATGATTAGATGATGAAGGCTTTGACCTAGTAAATGGATTAATCCACTGACAGATTCAAAATTTGCACAGATAGGGTCAGTGTGATGGTTCAGGAGGTAACAGTGCTTGCAACCTGAGTTAATTCCTTGAACGCACATGATAGGAGACAACAGATTTCTATGACTGGTTCTCTGGCCTCCACATGCACATCATGGAACAAATGCAATTAAACACACACACACACACACACACACACACACACACACACACACTGAGAGAGAGAGAGAGAGAGAGAGAAAGAGAGAGAGATAGATACTAAAATTTTGAATAGGAATACCAGGAGCTGGCAGAACTGTGGAAAGTGGTGTGTAGTTGTAGAAAGTAGACCACTGAGGGTGTGTCCTTGTAGAGCCAAATTTTAACCTGACCTCTTATGTCCACTCTCTATTTCCTGTTCCTGTCTTATAGGAGGCGAAGAATCTCCAGGGCCACATTCTCCATCTACAATTATATATTCATCCTAACACGTGGGGCCAAGTGATTCTAGGATCCGCCCCCAAGTTGTTTCTGCTGTGTATTCAATCACAGTGTTGCAAAAGTAATTAGCAGGTGTAACGGTAATAAAATAACTCTCGGGTGTGTGTGGCTGTAACAGAAGAGTGGAGTGTGAGTCTATGTCAAGAATGGCTTCACAAAGAGAAGCAAACCTATGCTTCCAAATCCTTTGCCGAATGGGTACAAAGCCAGGTGCCAGTTTGAAAAGATGATCCCCCCAATCTCCTTGTTGATGATGCTGTGGGCTTTAAGAACCACCACACGAATGATGCTGAGGTCTTGCTAGTGTACATTTGTCCCTGGGGTTAATGTACAAAATCTGTAGCTACCCAGGCTTGCTGACATCCCATCAAGGCCTATGTGAGCTGTGGGCCTCTCCAAGCTGCATAAAGTTAAAGAACCTGTAAGTGGAAGTCACACTTCAGTGCAAGGGCAGCTGGTGACACAGACATTCTTGCTGTGAGCTGCTCAGGTACAGGTGCTTGGTGAAGAAGCTAGTTCACTGTGTTTCACTCAAGGTCAGTAAACTATAGTCTGTGGAGCAATCCCAGCCCATTGCCTCTTTGGTAAACAAATTTTATAAACAAACCTTAGGAGTTGAGTCTCCCTTCTCCAAAGGTCCTGGCTGATTAAGTAAATGTCTACAGTCACCCGAAGATCTGGTGTATATTTTCCACCACCCTAGTACAGAAGTTCGTGACCTACAACAAGCATTTGCAAACAACCTTCAGGGTGATTATGGCCTTCATTTATTTTCACCAATACAATTTTACTGAGATGTAACTTTGTCCCACTAGTTTGTGGGTGCGTTCTAGCTATATTTATTGAGTTGACAAGCTGTGGTCATAGAACCTTAAAAACTGCTCCCTGGCCCTTCACAGAAAATGTTACTGCCCACTGCTCTAAGACAGTGGAGGTTGTATAGCATTTGTATTTGTAGCTGGAGAGATGATGCTGAGGTTAAAGAACACTTGGTGTTCTTACAGAAAACCTGCAATTAGATCTCAGCACCCACAACGGCCTGCTGTTCTGGCTCCGGGAAATCTTGCACCATCTCTCCTCTGCAGGTACCTGAATACATGTGGGACACACAAACTCTTACAAGCCCGTGTGCGTACACATAAATAAAAATTTAAAAACAAATGTTTATTTAAAGGCAGTTGGGGGGGGAGTTAAGCCCCTCCTGAAAATGCAGCAGTGGCTAGATGCACACTGAAGAGGACTCTGTAGTCATTGGCCCTGGGGGCAGCAATCTTGTTACAGTAGACACACACTCATTTTTGGTTTTGCTGTACTGGGAATTGAGCCTAGTGTAGCAAGCACTCTAGAATAAGATACATTCCAAGCCCTCTTTTTTGATTTTGTCTTTTACCTTGAAACATGGTCTCACTAAGTGCCCAAGCTTGCCTTAAACTGACAACCCCCTTCTCAGCTTCCAGAGTACCAGAAAGACATTCTTTGTCACATTCACATGGTCATGCTAATGTGAAATGGAACTGTTTTATAAACTTTTTGAAACAAGGTATCAGACTGTTCTCAAACTTGTAATCTCCTGTTTCAGCGTTTCTATTGCTAGAAAGACAAGTGTGGGTGACCCTGACTAGCCTTGGTATTATAATTTTTGTAATATTTAGTTTTTAACTTTGCTTTGATTTTAGAGTTGTGTGAGAATTAGAATAATGCAGGGGTTTGGGCAGGATAATCTTCAATGTTTGCCTTAACATTTGAATAAAATAATTTAAGTGGTTTTTTTTTTTAGCCCCAAAGTTTGGAGAGATCGTTGATTTGACCTGCATTTGAGAAGGCCCAGCACATCTCCTCTGCCCTTGGATCTCAATGTGACCCTCCCTCTGCCTCCCCTCGACACACATACATATCCTCTAACCAGGACAACAAGCTTCAGAGAGCATTTGCAAATGTTTCAGATAACCTAGACAGACTAGATTTGACCTATGGATCAAAGCTGACCAGTCCCTGGCCTTTACTCTCAGTGGCTGCATCATGTGAAATACTAAATTGTATTTTATTCCTGTTTAGAAACATGTTCGTGGCCTTGTCTTCCTCTCTCTCTCTCTCTCTCTCTCTATCTATCTATCTATCTATCTCTCTCTATCTCTCTCTCTGTGTGTGTGTGTGTCTTTCTCTTTGCTTGTGTATGTGTGATATGCGTGATATGCATGTGTATGTTTGCATGTGTATGAGCACACATGTGTAGATGCCTGTGAGTGTGTGAAAATACAAAGACTGGGGGTTGAGATTGAACATTTTCATCTCTCTTGACCTTATAGATTGAGAGTGTCTCTCACTTCAACCCAGACATTACTGATTTGGTTAATCTAGCTAGACATTTTGATCCTGAGACCTTCTGCCTCCACATTCTGTTGCATGGAGGCCACTTGGCATTTTTCGTGGGTTCTGGGGATCCAACACTGGTCCTGATGCTTGAATGCTAAGTGTTTTACTGTTGAGCTATTCCCTCATCTCTGGTTTTTTATGTTCTATATCTTAAGTCTTTTCACCTAGACAAGACTGCCATTCCTTCAGAACACTATTCCATCTGTGTTTTCCCATATTTCTCCATGACATTTATGCTCTGACACAGTAGCCTTGGCATTGTTCTCCTGTTATTCTGTTGTTATGCTTATGTGACCATCCAAGCCCTCTCTGCTTCCCAGAATTCCCTAAGCCCCTCCTCCTTCCACCTGGCATAATTCTGTGTTCTCTGGACTTCTCTGTGCAGTGCCCTGGATTTCCCAAGCACAGCCAGCTGCATGTTCCTCCACTCTCAGGGCTCAATACTTCTATTATAGACAGCACTTAATATGTAGAATTCTAATTACTTATCTAAGTGTTTGATTGCCCTGATCACCTGAGCTTTTTGAAAGCAAGAATTATGGCAATTCATCTCTATCTTCCTAACATCTAGCACAATATCCTGACACCAACTGGATGTTCAACAAAGATTTGCGTAGTGAATGCTCAAGCAATTATTAGTAATAGAAATAATAGCTCCCACTTATTGAGCGCTGTGTTTGCAGCAGCCATGGAGTTGAAGGTTTTGTCTACATGATCTGAGTTAGTGTATCAGTTCCAAGCATTTCTCCTCCCACTTAGTTTTTTAAAATTAGCTTACAACTCTCTAATTTCACCATAAAGGTACTTACAATCAATACTAAAATGTTAGGCATCAGCGAGGCTGGTGGAGAGAATATCTGGGTCCCTTAAATCACATTGAATCTGCCTTGCAATGACATCCATCTCTATCTATGTAGGATTTAGTGTCCTTGTGCTCTGCATGAAAGAAAAGCTGACCAAATTCTTATTAAAGAAAAGATAAAAATAAAATCTTGGCATTTCGGCGGATTCTGCTTCATCCTCGTCACTGGGTGCAATTAGGGGTATGCCCTGCTTTTAGAGGAGTTCTAGAACACAAATGAGCCCCAGTTGAGTGTAAGAGGACCCTAGAGACCTGACTGTGCATTCTCCTCCAGGCTGGATGGCAAGAGAGTCCCTTTGTTTGGCCGTGGATGCTTTCCAAATTTAGAGAGCCCTAATGACTCTTCAACTGCATTACGTCCTGAGGATAATTAGTGATGCTGTTGCTGGCCTATTCAACACCAATCAATCCGTGCAGATACACAGAGCTTGCAACATATCCAGTCTAGGGAAGACAAAGAAAGTATTACAGTCAAAGTTCCATAACAGAAGCCCATAATTCTGGGGGGCTGCATTTAGGAGGCAGCTGTTAGAGCCTGAGCTGTTACAGTCCGTTGTTGTCTGGTTTTTCAGCAGCTGGAACTGTGTGCTAGGAAGGTCTTTGTACTGAAGTACCACAAATAAGCCAAACAGGTGAGGCATGGAATTTCTCTGCAAGTATGGGCATGCACTAATTTTTCCTAGCAAGATATCCCAGAGTTACTTCTCAAAACTGTTCCCTGGAGCCTCTCACACCATTGGAAGAACACTGCCACCTTTGGTCCCAGTGTAAAGCATGTCTAAGGTCAGTTTTGCATTTGCACTGGCTGGACAGGAAGTCAAGGCTCCAACCTCCATGACACATCAGATGGCAGTTCTTGGGATGTGCTACTAAGGGAGATCTAGGGTAACATGAGAACAATGAGCTGATATCAGAACTGTTGGGGACTATATGTAGAAGCAGAGTGCTTGCCACTGGAGCTTGTGAAACTAAAGGCACTAATCAGAGCGGGACACTGAACCCCAGGCCACACCCCCATAAGCAGTGTCTGTGCACGGCCCGGATGGCCAATAGTCTTAGTCTGGATGGTTCACAGAGATGATTTTAATAAGGAATTTCTGTAAACTTTAAAACAACGTTTCCAAGATTTTTGCACTCCTGAGAATTTTAAGGCTTCTGACCTTCTGAAATAGTTTTTTATAGCAACATCTACACCCAAATGATAGATGGAAATATAGATGATGGATGGATGATAGATAGATAGATAGATAGATAGATAGATAGATAGATAGATAGATAGATAGATAGATAGATATGTGTGTGTCTAGAGAGAAAGACAGAGACAGACAGAATAAAGCTGAAGAGGAGGGATGCTTCCGGTTAGGGAGGACAACAGTCATTCCCACTGGAGAACCCAGGCTTTTTTTTGAAGACTTCACTTAAACAGGCATGGTGCATCTGAGCAGGTACATGTGCAAGGTTCGCCCAAAAGCATTAACTTAATAATCACAACAGTCTGCAGTTTGAGCCAGTCCTCACCAAGGAGGATGGTGAAACTCAAATCATTCAAATAGCACATGCAGTCTTAGACAGGGGGAAGGAGCAGAGTTCAAGTTCATGACTGTCAGCAGCAAAGCGAAGGTGCTTCCATTATCGCTCGGTTGGCTTTCTACAAAGAAGCCCTTCCTTGCCTCTCCTTCCGGTCTCAATTCTCCCTCAAGCAAAGGTGAAGGTGCTTATGGAGAGGTTGGAAGGAGAAGGAGTAGAGAAAGTGGGAGCAAGACAAGTGTCATTCGTAAAATGTCTTGTGAACATAAAAATCAAATTGGGGATAATTTGAGGGGGAAGGTGGGATCCCGCAGGGTTTGCTTCTGTGAGATTGTTTAGATTTTTAATGTGGAAGAGCTGAACCGGAGAGGAGTCTCCATGGTTAGGAGCGAACACTGACTGCTCTTCCAGAGAACCTGGGTTCCATTCCCAGCACCCAGCTGAAAGCTCATAACTGTCTGTAATCCCAGTTCTAGGGGTCTGACACCATCTTCAGGCCTCTTCAGGCAGTGTATGAATATGGTGCACAGGCATACATGTGGACCAATCAGCATTATGCTTCGAAAGCAAACAAATTAATCTTTTAAAAGACAAAAGAACTTATCTACTAAATTTAAACAAAAAAAATTTAAGGTCAACCAAAGACATTGCCTTTTCCAAAATGTCATATATATTGAAACACACGCTGTGCCACCTTATCTCTGTCCACTTAGCACAATATATTTAAGATTCTTCTATGTTATTATGTGTTTCAGAAACTTACTCCTTTTGATTGATTTTTAGTACCCATTGAGTCGGCATGTCATTATTACCCATTCATGACGACAGGCTTTGTATTGCTCCAGGTTTCCTGGTGATTGTAACCCAAGCAGGAAACACCTTCTCCCAGGTTTCTCTATAAACCTCACTTTTCTTTCAACTTAAGTAAACATATAAGAGGAGGTTTGCTGGGTCCTCTGGTAAGTCTGTTTCATTTTATAATAAACTGCCAAATTGTCCCCTAATAAGAGATAGACAATTTTTTAAGTGCACTTTCCCCAAAAAAGTAGTGAGTAAAGTTGAAATTTATAAAAAAGCTGGGTGGTGGTGGTGCACACCTTTAATCCCAGCACTGGGGAGGCAGAGGCAGGTGGATCTCTGTGAGTTCAAGGCCAGCCTGATCTGAGAGCTAGTTCCAGGAGAGGTTTGAAAGCAACACAGAGAAACCCTGTTTCAACAAAAACAAACAAACAAAAAACTGTAAGTATCTGGTAAAGTGGGGAACAGAATGCAGAGAAAGCAAAACTCTGGACTGAGTAAGTACAGGTGAATTTTAAGACTGCCAGAAGATAAGGAGCTGACGGCTGGCTGGAATACAGGTTCCGGGGGGGAGGGGAGCTGACCTCAGGCCAGAGGCACACAGTCTCTTTCCCAGTGGCACGTGAGAAGATGGTGCAGATGCCGGTTTTTGCATCAGGGAGTCGGGAGGAAGCTTCCATCTTTGAAACAGAAAAATGGAAGACGGAAAAGGAGGTGGAAGTTAGCGGAGAATGGAGAACTTGGAAAGACGCTGCAGTGGAAACTCCTGCCGGGCTGGTCACCAGTGGAGGCTGTCGGCCTGTGAGAGGAAAATGATGCGGTACACATCACAGCATCCATCCAAAATGCTGGATAGTTGACACTGAGCTGGAAGGAACACCAATGGGAGACTGAGCCAGGGGATCAGAAAGTGGGGGTTGTGAATAGACGAAATTAATGGGGGCAGTGCTGCTGCAATTACCACCCTCTTTTCCCACCACTTCCATCCTAAATGGAACCTGTGCCGAAACTCTTCAAATGACATTTCTCCAGTTCCAGCTGTACTCCCGTTCAGACACTGGTCCCATCAGACACTGCCAATAAGGAGACCAGGCGGGTAAACACAAAGCTGAAGGCAGGAACATGCAGCTTCCTGTACATTGATTCCAGAGTGCTGCTGCGACTGGGCCTCTCCCATTGGCGGCAGCATTTCCTTCTTTAAGCAGTTCCTTAGTCCAGTTTGTAACTTTGAAGACCTGGAGCCTCAGGCCTTGGAACTCGTACTTCCCACTTCCATGTTGCAAGAATTGTGCTCCCTTCTTTCCTCCCTACCTCCCCAGCAGTCTGCTTTGTGATAAGTGAAGGTGTTCGTTCCTTTCCCTGCCTGTTAGCTCTACTTAGAAATAAATTCTCTCCATTCACACAACCTGTGTGCAGCGTGTAGGGGCTCACAGTGGCTGAAGAGTCAATCACAGAGCCTTCACGGGTTTACACTAGGTCCTCTACATTTTTGCTGAGTTGTTTAGCTTGGGGTTTTGTGGGACTCCTAACAGTGGGAGTGGGGATGTCTCTGACTCACTTGCCTGCTCTTGGGACCCTTTTCCTCCTACTGGGTTGTCTTGTCCAACCTTGATATGAGGGTTTGTGCTTAGTCTTATTGTATCTTCTTATGCCATGTTCTGTGGATATCCCTGGGAGGCCTGCTATTTTTCTGAAGGGAAACAGAGAAGTAGTGGATCCAGGGAAAAGTATAGGTGGGTGTGGTGGGGGGGTCTGTGAGGAACGGAGGGAGGGGAGACTGTGGTCAGGATGTATTTTATGAAAGAAGAATAAATAAAAAGAAAAATAACTAGCCTGTGTGATTTCTTTCTGCTGAATGGGTCCTGACAAAGAAGATTGGCTCAGAGGTCTACAAGAGGAGACAGAAGAGTGGCAAAGAACTTGTGCAAACACTGAAGGCTGGTGGGCTGCCTAGCTTACCTAAACTAGACACACAAACCAGAGTATCTGAAAGGAGGGAACTTTAATTGATAAAATGCCTCTATAAGATCAGGCTGTAAGGCATTTTCTTTTTGACTGATTGATGAATGGTCCAGCCCCTTGTGGGTGCCACCATCCTGGGCTGGTGAGTCCTGCCATCCTGGGCTGGTGAATCCTGGTTTCTATAAGAAAGCAAACTGAGCAAGTCAGTAGGCAGCACCCCTCCATGGCCTCTGCATCATCCCCTTTCTCCAGAATCCCGTTCTGTTTGAGCTTCTATGCTGACTTCCTTCAGCGATGAACAGCAGTGTGGAAGTATAAGACAAATAAACATTTTCCTCCCCAACTTGCTTTGTAGTCATGGTGTTTCATCACAGCAATAGAAACACTAACTAAAACAGCCAGAAAATCTGCACAGTTTAACTGGGGACCTGCAGGGGAAGAGTTTAGAGTGAGGACATCATGGAGTATGCTTTAGTCCACAGAGGTGACTAGGATGGAGACATTGCATAGGCTGTCGGCCAGGCCACTGAGGCCAGCCTAAATGATGACAGCCACAGATTGGGGAGGATGATGGGGTGCAGCCTTAGCTTCCTAATAGCTTTGAGTTTGTTTTGTCTTGTTTTGTTTTTAAAGTCAGAACTCCAGCGGCCTGGAGTCAGAGAATAGGGTTAAAGGACCACAATGGCCCAGCTTCTTGCCGCATGAGGCAATGGGGGAAAATAAATTATTTTACTCCATGAAAGTACAAAGTAAGGATTGTCCTTGGGCACTAATGAGCTAAAATCACAGAGTATCTGTCTATCAAATACAAAACACTAGTGCTTTGGTATGAATGTGTTAAATACTTTAAATGAATCTGTAGCTTATATAGAACAATATTCATGAACTCTGTGAAATTTATGTTCAAGACACATAAACTTCTTATTCTGATTAGAATTCTTGGATAGATAATACGGATGATAGATAGACAGACAGATAGATAGATGATAGACAGGCAGACAGATGGGAGGTAGATGATTGATAGATGACAGATTTTATGATTTACTGACTCTAGGATATCATTTCAATGAAATTAAGGTACATAGCTCCAACTGACAGCATAGGATGGACCTGGGAGACTTTCTACTCCAACACTCTTGGGTTCTCTTCAGAGTAGTTAGGTGCATGAGGCAGTCCCCAGGAGAAACACTGACTCTTCTTTCACACCACTAGACATTCATAGATTTAAAGCAGCAGCTGTGGATTGACTCAAGGGGGAAATCCAGGAATCTCAGCGGGAACTAGCAGGACCCTGGATCCACAGGGCTCTCAACAGGGCAGCTCATGAGTGTCTGTTGGACTAAATAAACAGTGAAGTAAGCCACGCATGATTATACACAACTGTAATCATAGGGCTCTCTCTCTCTCTCTCTCTCTCTCTCTCTGTGTGTGTGTGTGTGTGTGTGTGTGTGTGTGTGTGTGTGTGTTTAAATCACTTAGAAAAACTAAATGCGTCAGTAATAGGAGCAAGAGCTAGATTTTTGGTTATCAACCTGTGAATTGTGACCCATTTGATGTCAAGCAACCTTTTCTCAGGCTTGCCTAAGACCATAGTAACACCCAGATATTTACATTATGATTCATAACAGTAGGAAAATTAGTTATGAAGTAGCAATGAAAGTAATTTTATGGTCAGGAGTTACCAAAGCATAAGGAGCTAGATTAAAGAGCTACAGCATTAGGAAAGTTGAGAAGCACTGAGCCAGAGAAACAAAACCACCCACTGAAGCCAATGGGAACTTCACCGTACAAAGGCAGACCACTAGCGCTGGAGGACAGAAGACCAGAGCTCACGCTCAGTGCTGTGCTCAAAATCCAGGCATACCTCCATAAAAAAAGGTCTATCCCCAAAACACAGACAAAACCCAGAGAGGCAGCTGCATTTGGAGGACTAGTAACTGCTCCCTAATTCGCCTGCTGCATAATGTTTGGAAGCAGAAAAATCTCATTTTCAAATGAATAAGCCACTGAGGGTTTGTTGGGCATAAACACCACAGAAATCATGAAATACAATGAGTAGATGGTCAAACTCTATTTCTGAAGACATCAAACACTTGGGTTGCAGGACACAGAAAAATCAAGCTTGAACTGAACAGAAAACTCTCCCTGCTGGCTCACTTTCATAGCGTTGGAAGGAGGAGAAACTACATTAGTGCTCCTACCCAGTACTGGACCC
This sequence comes from Ondatra zibethicus, assembly GCA_004026605.1. Taxonomy (NCBI): domain Eukaryota; kingdom Metazoa; phylum Chordata; class Mammalia; order Rodentia; family Cricetidae; genus Ondatra; species Ondatra zibethicus. The sequence goes on along the minus strand of PVIU01008716.1, from coordinate 59,532 downwards.
TGTGAGCTACAAGAATGACCTGCAAGGCAAAATGTGTTTAGTGATACAATAGTGGCATACTTGTTAGGGAGCAATCAGTTACTTTCTGATCAAATTTGAGACCTGCTCCCCAGGGCTATGTCTGGTCATGTAAACCTTGTCAAAGGTCCATGGCTTAGAAGGTCTTAGGCTCTAGCTGGGGGAACCTCCTATCATTTTTGTTATTTTGTTTTGTTTTGCTAAATGGTCATATTGTCAAACTGTCCTCTTAATATATATGCTTAATATATGTTTATATTCACAAATCTGGGCTGCTTACATTGGTCAGCAAAGCTTCTTTTTACAATAGTGATGGTTATTGCAGAGACCTGTAACTGATCAAAGTGATGAGAATAGGTGACTACGGGTGCTGAGCCCTAAATGAGACATCTCTATCAGTTTGACTCCCCTCTCCCAAGGCTCGGGGAATAAGACAAAAGCGGAAGTGGAAAGAATGTATGAGAAGAAGGACAGGGCATGGCTGTTGCACGCAGAATTCACAGAAGCTGTGGTTACCTGAACATGATTAAGCCAAAATTCCAGTAGGGATGGAGAGGGCCTCATGAGGCCCCACCGTCACCTAAGGAGTTGGGGGCAATTAATTGCAGCTGGGGTTGTGGGCGCTGATAGACTTCCCAGGCTCCTCTGGATACCCCTACGCGTAGGCACATATGAACAGCATCAATTAGATGCACTTAGTCTATAAATAAAACAGGAGAGAATTGTGTGGTCGGGTAGGGGTGGGACTGGGGAGGGAGAACAGAGCAGATATGGCCATATTACACTGCATACGAGCATGAAATCCTCAAAGAATAAGCCACATACATATCTGTATCTCTATCACCTGTGTCTGTATCTATGCCTATACATATTTATAAAATAAATCACAACACATACTGATGCATGGAACGCCCAAACAAGTAAGTGGAAAATAAAAGTGATATATTGATTCTGTGGCCCAAGTTGTTAAAACAGGTCAATAAATAAATATAAATCTCACAAGTTATATTTCTATATTTAGACAAGCATAACTGATAAATTGTTGCTGAAGGGGAAACAGTGGTAATTGTTTTTCTTTGTTTCATTTATTTGTAAGATGATCAAGTTCACAAATGAACTATTTCTCTCTCACACATACACTCTCTCTCAATTTATGGGCTGAGCTTCCCCATTATGAACAATTATTATTTGATAAGGTCTATTGTACCATAAATGACTGGTGCGAGACCACATTGGTTGAAAATTACCATTTTAAGGAAAATAATATGTAAAGCCAAAAGTCATTTGAACAAAAATGTCACTGTATCTATATGAACAATGCCATAACATTTTGCTGAGACACATCAAATACTTAGATAAACAAAATGATTTTCCAAAAGTCTTGAATAGAAAGCCTTTATATATTTCCTCTGATTGTTTCTAATGTTAGTCCTAAGATTCCACTGTACCTTGACAGTAAGTTTCTAATTCTCTGCAAGAATCTCAAACCAGAAGCAAGAGATGGAAGAACTGTGAGGTGAGACAAAGGTGTGTGGAGATTCAATACCTACAAATAAGCACCATGAAGCTCTAATTGTTTTTTAGGAAAAAAGTCATCCTGAGTGAGATAACCCAGACCCAGAATGACAAACATGGCATGTACTCACTAACAAGTGGAAATTAGCTGTAAAGTAAAGGATAACCATGCTACAATCCACAGACCCAGAGACTAGGTAACAAAGAGGGTTCTACATGGATCTCCCTGGGGAGGGAAAATAGAATAGATTTTGAGGGTAGGTAGGGTTGGGAACAGGAAAGATCAGGCAGGGGAAGGGAAAGAGAAAATCCTGGGAGAAATATCTAGAATTGGGAGACAGTGGGGGGGGGGGTGAAGTGAAAACCTAATGTAATAGAAACTCCATGACATCTATGAGAGTAACACTAGCAAAGACTTCTAGTAATGGGGGACATGGGGCCTGAACTGGCCATCTTCTATAAACAGGCAAGGCCTGAAGTGAAAGGTTTGGTACACTGATCGAGCCACAAAACCTTCAACCTGCAATTTATCCTGCTGCAGGGTGTTCTGGGACCAGAGCCTAGCGGAACCATAACCGAAGAGACCAGAGAGACTTCATCCAGCAACTGGTGTGACTAGATGTAGAACCCTGCAGCCAAACATTAGACGGAGCTTAGGGAGACCCTGTTGAGGAGAGCAAGGATCAGAGGAACCAGAGACATCAGGGACAACATGAGAAAACGACACACACAATCAATTGACAAGGACTCATGGGAGTTCACAAAGATCAGGGCAACTGTAGGGGTCTGACCTCAGTCTTCTGCATACATGTTATGGCTGAGTAGGTTGGTGTTCTTGTAGGATGCCTAAGAGAGTGGAGGCAGTCACTGACTCTTTTGCCTACTTATGGGGCCATTTACTGCCTCCTGGGTTGCCTCCATCAGCTTTGATGTGATGGTGTGTGCTTGTCTTATTGTAGCTTGCTGTGCTATGTTTGGTTGATGTCCCTGGGAGGACTACTCTTTTGTGAGGGAAGGTGGAGGAGGGGTAGATCTGGGGGAGAGTGGAGTTGGAGGAAGAGACACTGGGGTGGGGAGGGAAGGAAAACTTTGGTCATGAGGTAATACATAAAAGAAGAATAAAAATAATTCATGCAATATATATGATCGTATTATTTTCCCTCCCAGATCCTCCCCTACCCACTTCCCTACTCACTCAACAATCTAGGGGAGAAGATTAGCCTCCATTCCAATCACTAAACAGACCAAAGCTGTCCTGTGCACGCTGACATGAATAACAACCTCCTCTTGTTTTTATTCTATCTCCTGCACCCCTTGGCCTTCCAGGGGCTCTAATAACCTTTGTCTACTGGATCCCATGGTTGGATAAAGTCTTTTTCATCCACAAACATCTTCCTAAATAAGACCTAACTCCTTATTTTATGGAACCTTGAGAACCTCTGTCATGAATATCCATTGCAATCTATATCAGCAATCTTTCACTTAATAAATGTGCATTTAACATATTCTATGGGCAGGACATGGGCAACTATCAGACAACAAGGCAGAAAGGGAGGATTAATTCAACTGTTACATAGAAAACATAGCTTGTATTGATGTGTATTACCTTTGGCAGGCAGCCTTACTCACCCCCAAGCACATCCCTGGCTTATTGTTCTGTCTCCATTGGCCCACTATTAAAGTTCTCTTATGCAGCATGCCGGAGTCTATGTGGGAATTTATCATTTCACAGCAGTATGTTAAAGCATCCAGGATATCTACTGGTACGTTAAACTCATTTGCCTCTTGGGTCTCAATCTATCCTTCTCACAGATGTTATTCTCCAAACTAAAACCAAGAAAACAGCACGCTGGCTGAAATTGAATAAGAGTCAATCCATCAGCCACATGGTTTCAGAGTGGACAGTGTTTATCTCCCAAACATTTACAGGGCCTCTGTGGTGACCAGAGAATTGCATGCAGGAAGATGGATAAAAGGTAAGCTTGGAACTCCAGGAGCTTGCCCTCAATGGGAAGAAAAACATGTCCACAAATGGAATGCACAGTGAAGATTAATGTGCTAAGCATACAGTGAGCAGCCCAAGCAAGAAGTTATAGAAATGGAGGTGTTTTCAGGCTGGATATGGGAGGGGTCAGGAGCTGCAGACTGTTGCCTTTGTGAAGCTGGCCCTGTGGATTTGAGGTTGCAGAATGCCACCGAGCTTTATAACTTATCCTAACAACCTCACTTCTCATGGTTAGTTCTCTATAAACTCTCAACTTCCACCCCCAAACACTGACTGCCAATGTTTATCAATGACTCCTTATGCTGCATAAGAGAACTTTAATAGTGGGTCAATGGAGACAGAACAATAAGCTAGGGATGTGCTTGGGATTGAGATGTTCTTATTCCTGTATCCATTATTGCTCTATAGCAAATTACTGCCCCCTCCCCAAGTATGCACACTCTTTTCTCTCCAGCCACATTGTGTGGCCAGAGTATAAAATAACTTAGCTGCAAAGTACTCACAGGGCTGCGGATAAAATATTGATTCAGGGTGATATCATTCAACGGTTTTACCGGGGCCAGGAAATATGCCCTAAACCTGCCACATGGCCATTGGTAGGAGGCTTCTGCTCCTTCCAAGATGTTAGGCAGAAGCAAGTTACTCTCACCTTGTAAGCCTTTCCAAATAGTGGCCTGAGTATCCACACAACCTGGGAGTTCTCTTTCTCCATTGTGAGAGAGCCACAAGAGATGGGAATGAAAAAACAATATTGGGGGTTTTTATTATTATTTTTGAGACAGGTCCTGCTAGCTAGTCCAGGCTGCTCTTGACCTCATGAACTACATCAACTTCCAAAATTCTACTATTCAAGTCATGTGCCACCCCATCTGAAAGCCATAGTGTGGCAGTTTGAATGAGAATGGCCCCCGTAGGCATATATTTGACTGTTTGGTTCCCAGTTTGTAAAATTGTTTAGGAAGGAGTAGGAGGCGTGGCCTTGTTGGAGGAGGTGTGTCACTGAGGTGGACTTTGAGATTTCAAAAGCCCACACCAGATTCTCTCTCTCTCTCTCTCTCTCTCTCTCTCTCTCTCTCTCTCTCTCTCTCTCTCTCTTCCCCTCTCTCTGCCTCTGACCTGCAGATCAGGATATAAGCTCTCGGCTGCTTCTCCAGAACGATGCCTGCCTCCCTGCCTACCTAATGCCATGTTCCCTGTCATGATGGTCACGGACTACCCTCTGAAGCTATGAGCAAGTCCCCACCCAATTAAATGCTTTCTTCTGTAAGTTTGTGTTTGCCATGTGCCCCTTCACAGCAATAGAATAGTAACTAGGCAGACATTGGTACCGGTGGTGGCTCTAGGGGAACAGAATCATAAGGATGAATTTGTTAAGTATCTGGATCAGACTTGACAATTCACCAACACCTACAGTTCCCATACAGACTAGGTGCCAGGAGCCTGGGGAGCACGAGCAGGGCTCTCCAGAATGCAGCATACACTTCGAATCCACATCCAGTGTATGGTATGCTTTCTCCCAGATCCAGGACATGGGTCCAGGAATCAAGTGGTGGAAACAGGCATAGTTCCACTCACTATCACCATAGTAACTCACTAGGAAATTTTATACTTCTTGTTCCCATGACCTTAAAAATTTTGTTGGCCTACAAATTTTGGTGCTAGGTGGGGGAGCACCTAGATACAACAAACATTCCATTGAACTGGAGGTTCAAAATTTCCCCTGGCCACTTTGGACTCCTGATGCCCATAAGCCAATAGGCTAAGAAAGGAATAAGCATCGGGAAGGGTGATTGATCCAAATCACCAGGGGAGATTAGTTTGTTTCTCTAAAATGGAGGTTAAGGAAGTTCATTTCTGGAGTATAGCAGATCCTTTAAGACATCTCTTGGTGCTACCATGTCCTGTAACTAAAGTCCATGGGAAACTCCAACAGCTAAATTCAGGTAGGATGATAAAGGAAGGGCACAGACCCTTCAGGAATGAAGGTATGAGTCACTCCTCCAAGACCAGAGCCAAGGCCTGCTGAGGTACTTGCTTAGGATGAAGGAAATACAGAATGGGTAGGAGAGAAGGGTAGGTATAGATGTCAGCTAAGGTCACATGACCAGTTGCAGAATGAAGACTATAATTGACATGAATGTTTCCATCATGCCTTGTTAAAAATGTTTGTGCAGATGTTTTTGCTTTCTTTCCTCAATTTATTTAGCATGTAATATAACATCAGTTGAGAGAATATCAGTGGTTATCCTATTTAAGCTTTGAAAAACTAAAAGAATGTCCCTCAAGGGACATTTCAGTTATTCTAAACTATATAATACATAGGTAATTACACATGGCATAGTTATATCATGTTAGGCATAATTATAATCTGGTTGCTTTCATATGGAAATTAAGCATGACATAAGGAGATATGGTCGTATGTCAAGTTGACAAGGGGTGGACATGCAATAGACATTCTTGGTTGTCAATCTGAAATTAACTAAAAACCCAAGCAGCTGGGAACAACCCTGAGGAATTTTTCTTAATCCAGATCACTTGAGGTCAAAAGATACACCCTAAATCTGGGCCACACCTGTTGGGGAAGGTTCGTTTACACTGTAAAGATGCATCTCTGCTTAAGGCACCTTCTAATTGGTCTAATAAAGAGCCAAATGGTCAATAGCTAGGCAGGAGAGAATAGGCGGGACTTCCAGGCAGAAAGAGAAACTGAGAGAAAGAATCTAGATGCGCTATTTCTCCAGCAGACGGATGTGCCGTACTAAGAAAAGGAACTGAGTCACGTGGCAGATTGTAGATTAAAACTACGGGTTAATTAAGTTATAAGAGCTAGTTGGGGGAAAGCCTAAGCTAAGGCCAAGCTTTCATAATTAATAAAAAGTCTCTGGGTCATTATTTGCTGGCTGGCAGTCCAAAGATAGTCTGGCAAGAAAGTTTTCTACATGCCCCTTATATATATAGACAGCTTATGTAAAGGATCTGGAATAAAGAAGCTCTTGCATTTTGCCTGCTTGCCATCATTCTCACTGGCAAGTTTATATGGCCTGCTGTTGAAGCATTCCTTCACTGGCCATTAGAGCCTACTTCTTCAGAGTTCTGATGTATATTGAAGACTAGCAGAGACATTTAGCCTTGTGGACTATACAACTATAAGATTCTTGGACTTCCCATCAGGAGAGAGTTGTGTTGAGTGACCCGCACTACAACCTGTATGCCACACTAATAAATCCCCCTCTTATACACACAGGTTTATTCTATCAGTTCTGTTCTTCTAGAGAACCCAGATTTATACACGTGCTATATAATACGCATGGTGCTTTCTGTAACTTGGATTTCAAAGCCATATACTGCTGCTTCCACTTTATTCCAGTCTCTGGAAGCAAGCCACTAAGTCTACCATCCCCTGCCAGGGTCCAGAAAGGATATTCAAGAATTTGAGCATATTTTCAAACCACTATGATGCTTTTTAACTTTGATCCTATTGATCTTGCTGCTTTAGGAGTAATATGGCAAAGAGGTAAAGAATACAAACTCTTAAAGTCAAATGCCAAAATTGCAATTCCAGTTCTAACCCATCTTACGGTGTGACTTTAGGCCAGTAACTTAGAGCCTCTGAGTTTTCTTGTCTGCAAATTAGGGACTATATCAGCACTTCATTTGGTTATTGAGAGGATTAAGTGAATTAATTCATGTAAGTGTCATATGAGTAATGCATGCAATACCCATATCTCACTTAGGGCAACAATTAGTGCATTATATGTTCAGCAAATCCTGAGTATTTTTTTCTTACCCACTATCATATCCACTTTGTAAATTTCTGTTTTTTCAATGATAGATTTTGCTAAATTTTCAAACTCCCTGGGCATGCTTTCCTTCTCTCTGGTTCTCTGGTGTTCTGGCTCTTTTTATAGCTGGCACTTTTCAAACCAAAACCCCACAGCTGACATGCACCTCTGTGTAGCCCCAGCAGATGGTGTGGCCCATGAGGGGTAGGTTTGTGTCCCCTTAGAGATAAGTTCTGTAGAATGGGAAGAGAGACAGGTCCCAAGCATCCTAAGGAAGATCCAAGCTTGTTTTCTTTTTCTAACACAACGTAGAAGCATGAGGAAAAAATTTGATCCTTTGTAGAAAAATGGTTTCCTGATCGTAGAAATCTGATGTTAACACTAAATGCTCCCCCAAAGGAACTTAGAGGAAGTTCTTGGAGTGAAAAGCACCTTGGGGACAGGATCCTCCCCATTGACACTCTATCGAACTGGGCACTCGTTCCAAGTTCAAACATTTCTCAAGGGAACCGTTAGCGTGTTTCACACACTGAAGTACATTTCCCAGAGCATGTGATAGTCAGGAAGTCACTTTTATGTAGAAGAAAAATCAAGGGAGGGTTGAGTTGAAATTCCCTGGATACCTAAAGACAAAGCCGGAAACATCAATACTGACTTCCTTTATTTTCTTCCACTGTTATGGTGGAAGCAAGACCCATTTGATCAATTGCAAATGATAAAGGATGCTCCAAGTGTCAACCTCGGTGAATCATCACCCTTCATTCCCCACACAAATAGCAGGTGTTATTAATGAATATTACGATGCAAAGTAACGCTTGGAGAAGGGGATCAGTGAGATGGTTCATTGGGTAAGCATAATCGCCACTATGTCTGGTGGCATGAGTTTGAGCCACAGAACTTGCATGGTAAAAAGAGAGGATCAGGTCTTGAAAGTTGTCTTCTGACCTCCACATGAATGGCATGACATGTACATGTTTGCACACACAAAGGCGCGCACACACACACACACACACACACATTAAATAATAAGCGATACTGGGACTGGGTGTAACTTAGCGAGAAGGTGCTTGCCTAGAATGGGCCTTGAGTTCAATGCTCACAAAAATGCAAGCTACTTCAAGAAGTTTCCCTACAGCGCTCCTACAAGTTTTCCACATATGCACCTTCTTCTTTGTTGACACTGTCTTTATATTTTGCACCAGAAAAAACTGTCCATTCTTTATTTCCCACAGTCTATAACTTATAAATATTGGAGATTGGAGTCTACATTACAGATGTAATGTAGGAAATAAACTCTGGATAGAATGGCACATGCCTTTAATCTCAGAACTCGGTAGACTGAGTTTAAGGCCACCCTGGGTTATCTAGTGAGAGCCTGTCCTTAAAAATAAAACAAGAAAGAAATATAGAAAGAAAATTATAAGTATAAATGCTAAACCACTCCTGAAACATTTCCTAATTGGCTTGTACCTCTGAGATGAGTATCACGAGACCCCTCTGTCTTTACAGTAGGTCTTCCAATCACCTGCACTTACCTGCCTACTCCACATAGACTAAAACTTCAACTTTCTCAACTCAGAAGATAGAGCAGCTGGAAGGGTGGGATTCTGTCTATATTTGGTTTCAACACATGACACAAGCTTGACCCGACTCTTCAGAGCTCCAGCAATCAGAGTGCTGAGGCAAGTGTCGAGAGTTTGCCATTATCCACACCTGAAATCCACCACTTTCTTCACTCCCAGGTCATATGCACTTATAAATTATTTCCACTCACTTAAGCAAGACTGAATTGGATTTTTTCCTTGTCATCACAGGAAGCCCTGATCTAATTGTAGAGATGGCAAGTGTCACCCTCCTCTGCCCTCTTGCTCTACATATTGGACATTCATCTACACCTTTACCATGTATTTTCTTCTGCCGGAGAGAAATCTATTAGGTTTCAGATTCTCTTAAAACTGTATACCTTTTTCACTTAAGGGGATGTAGAAGTCAATGTCACCAAAGGTAAATAATGGTGTTAAGCTGTAGTTAAATTGGAATGGAGGATGGTGGACACAGTAGTGGAGGAAATATGGATAGGATAACTAACACTAAAGACTTCAAAAAAAGTCATATAGGAACCTACTACTATAGAAGCTTCCTAAAATATATACATACAACTATATAATAAGAGTTAAAATGGAGTTCCTTTATAACAAACAGAGTGGCAATGCCCCTACTAGACACAACAGGCTAACAAATAAAAATCCAAGTGCCAGTAATGGGTTGCTTATTTTGGAGTTGATGGACAACTGGGTCCTGTAGACTACCAAACTTTACAGGCTATTGACAATGCTCTTGGTACCATTCAGAACTTGACAGTAAGACCTTGCATTTGAAGACACTGCATACTCGAGCCATGGAACATGGAAAAATCAAGCTGGTACTCACCTGGAAGATTCATCCCTATTGGCTAACATTCATAGTCCTGGAAGGAAGAAAGTAATTATCAGTATTCTCCAACTATAAACCCTATGAGCTACAACAATAACTGTCTGAACCACAAACACTAGTGCAATAACGGCACAAATGACATGGGAGTAATCAATCACATTCACATTGGATTGAAAGTCTCAAAATACAAAATACATACCTGGCACCAATATTGAGGCCAAGAACCTATGACTACATAGGTCATAGGCCAATAAGGAAGAACCCAATACTATTATTCTGCTAAGTAGATATAGTATTAAACAGACTCCCAATAACTTGTTATTATACCCATAGATTGGTTCATAACTCAGTCCTCATCAAAAAATTCTAATTGCAATGGTTGGTGATTGACTCGAGGATCCACAACTGGCCAAAATCCAAAGAGTAAGAGACTGGAATGCTAAGCTCTAAATGGCACATGTATACTGCACCCCTCCTCCCAAGCCTCAGGGATCATTGCGAAGAGCAGGTGGAAAGAGTGTTAGAGCCAGAGGCAGTGGATGATGACAAAGAAACAGTGTCTTCTGGACACAACAGGACAGCTGTGCACAACAGGGAAGCATGCACAACACATGTGCAAGCTTAAGACAGACCAAATCCCAGGGAACTCATGAAGTCCCACCCCCAGCCAAGGAGTTACTGGTGACTGTCAACTAACTGGGATTGGAAGGGTTGATTTTGCTTAAGAGTGTAAATCAAGCTCATTTCAGCAGAAGGCTACCTATCCAAGAATATTCAGGCAGCACAACTTAGACCTTTCTTTAAGAAAAGAAAGAAGAAAGAAAAAGGGACACAAATTGGATGGGTAAAGAAGGGGAATAAGTACTGGAGAAGTTGAAGGAAGGGGTGAGAATTATCATAAAACATTATACAAAATTCTCAAAGAACTAATATATATACATATATATGTGCATATATATATAAACTTTACACCTTTACAAATAAATTTTATAGTTATTTTAATTAAAATTTAGGAGAAAGAAAATTCAAATAAATTTTTGAAAAGTCTTTTGGTGATATATATCAGGAATCTAAAAATATAAGCTTGTACACTATGTCTGAAAAGTTCACCTTTTACTCATCCAACTAAAGAGATAATTAATACTGTAGCTTGTGATAAGGGCACCCGGGAAATTAGGACAGACAAGAATCTCAGTTCTCACATTACCAGTTCTCAGAGTAAAGATTAGTATCCAGGAATGAGGCTCTTGGGGTTCAGTGGTCCTGGAGACACCAGGATCTCTTGTCACTCTCAGAAATGCACTGTTTCCTGCTCCAGCTCATTGCTGACTTACTAGTTCCCTGACTTTTTTGACACTGTTGCTGGCCAATGACCTCTTCTCAGCATGTGTATATTGGTAGTTTTTGCTTAATTATGGCTTCAATTACCTGAAACTATACCACCTCAAAGCTGGGCTCTGCCATCTTTCTGGGACTGGGTCATTCCCTGCCTTACACCTACCATGGTGTTTGTTTGGCAAATGTACAGCTTTTATTCACAATGATTCCTACTGGCCTATAGCTCCTGCCCACCATAAGCACAGTTATTAAATAGGTTAAAAATGGCTCCTAACAACCTCTGCCTTCTACTGACCAATAGCCTTTATTGGTAAGAGGACCGCACCCCCTGAAGTCTCAGGTTCTAGAAAATACTTTAGGTTGGCCTAAAGTCTCAATAAAAATTCATTGAATAATTATAAATATGAAAATTGCTTGGGAATGCAGTATTAGCTAACACACACACACATACATGTATTTGTGGCCATGTGTGCACATGTGCATGCACACACACTATCCTCCCTACTGAGTTCCTCCATTGCATATTCTTGGTCACATTATAAAGAGATTGTGATGAATGTTCTAGCTCAAGACTAGAAGAAATGAACTTCATTTTTGTAAGAAGTCCTTAAATTTTTTTGAAGTATCTTACCCTCTGGAGTATCTGGATTTTTCAAAAACCTGGATATTGCAATTTTTCTAATGATGTTTTGACTACTCTAGAAAACATAGTCTTCTGTTTTATGAGAAAAAAAGTTATTTCATGGAAATGCTGCTTGAGTATGAAATAGCTAGTAAGCAATTGTAATGCAACAGTTTCCTAAAAGTTGAAACATTGTATCCTAGATAAAGGCTCTTTAATACTCAGAAGTAAAGTCAACTCACAAGTCTCAGAAAGTCTTGAAACTTACAAATTTATAAGACCTCTCCATCACAAAGGTAAAGGGGAAAGGACTACTGGGAAGAGAATCTGATATAGTGAACTACCTTTACGGTGTACTGAGGCTTCCTGGATACAGGTTTTATGAATCATCACACATATTGGGTTGGGGATTGTTGCTGCAGGAATCATTTCTGCTCCTGCAAGCAACCCTTCACCCACTCTCCTGTAAGTAATCCCAATAAACTTATAGTTTATTAAGTGGGATTTGGTGGTATCATTACTATAACCTGTCCCAGGCTTCCTTTCTGAGGTGAGTAGGCATGTGTTCATGTCTCCCCAGGGATTGTGTTACACAGTGCAAATGCATTGAGAACAGGGTAGATGTGGACAACTTAAAACTTGGCATCACCCATGATTTGAGTGAGTGTCTTTACAGTGTGCTTTCCCGGAACTGCCCAGTCCCTCTCTAAACAGCCCAAAGAGAGAAATCTAGTAACTCTGAACTAGACTACCCCATCTTTGCTGTTTTTGGAACTGCAAGGACTTCTTCCAAGGATCCCAGTCTCTCTGTCCCTGAAACTAATTCAGCCTCATGAGCCAGTGGGTGGAATAAGAGTCGATTTCTATAGCATAAGTTTTCAATTATTTAGATGCAAAGATTGGATTGTTTCTTCGTTAACTCATGCTATAGTCTCCAGATGAGGGTCACATACTATTAACAGTCCCGAGGTCAAATGGTTTTTCCATCCCTACCCCGTGCTGGTACATGGAAAACAATCTTGTTGTTTATTGTGCACAAATAAGGGACTTCCCTGACATGAGGGACGGTTTCTCTTTAAAGAAAACATGCCTGAGGAATGAATGAGGCTAATGTCGAGCCACAGAGCTCTTTTCTTCCCTAAAACTGACAAAAAGCTCCCCAGAGCATTTCCTCTTATGATCCAGTGTCTTCCCATTTTGACCAGCATTCTCTAACTTCCTGTTCTATTTCATCTACTGTTCTAATCTCTGTTGTCACAGCATCAAAAGTAGCCATGAGTGGGACAGACATGCTCATTAATCAGACTGTGGCAAGCATTATAGTGTATTTACAGTATATATTAAATAATCTTACCATATACCTTGAATATATATTTATTTGCCAATTGCATATGTTTCAAAAAGAATAAAACCAAGGTATTTATGATAAGAAAACAGTAGAAAGTATCTAAAAGTTTTAAATTGCTATCTTCTACATTAGAAAATGCATGTAAATGATTTTTAAATTAAAATTTTGGGACATTAAGAAAATAAGTAATAAGTAACAAATATATGAAATATAGTAATTATACAAGACCCCCCCCTCAAAAAAATCCAGGAACCAAGATAGAAGAAAAGCATCAGGTTAGTGGTAACTGTAGTTTTTGGATGTGGATGATGGGTAGCTTGTTGCAGTCTTCATCTGTTTGATCATTCTAATTCCACTGCAATAAATGCATATGGTTTTGAGAACTGAAAGTTATTAAAGAATTTTTAATCTGGAGGTTGGAAAATCACTGATCTCAGCTCAACTTCTCATTAGCATGGACCTGAGCTTCCTCCTGGCCCATCTGTTAACCTTCAGCTTCCCAAGGAGACAGCAGTTACCTGCCTCAGGAGCCACACCGTACTTAAATGAGCTGATGTTAATGCCCAGTGCTTAAGGCTGCCTGGTAATTCTTAAATAACTGAAGAACTGAAGCCGCAGCACAGAGAACAGGGATAGAGAGGCTCCTCTAAGGGCTCATCTGGAAGTAGTTTAAACCCTCCAAAGTCCAGTTCCCTTCCCTATGGAGCAGGGGTACTGGCAACATCTACATCAAAAGGGTCAATGAGAGGCAATCCCTCTGCAGCTTGGTTGCCAAAGCCCATGCATGCCTGTTTGTGCAACTAATATTTTATTGAAACATGTTCAATCACTTATGCATTGCCTACGGCTGCTTTTGAGCCACAAGAGTGTGTCTGCCCCCTTGCAAGTGACAGTCAGTGTTCCCCAGTAGCAAAACTGCCACAGTAGAAGTGTGCTGACCCCCTCCGACAATGTATAGAAACATCTAGAACTTTGCCTGTTACTGAAAAGACAATGTTATTATCATTATTACCATTATTATCGACTAATTTCTTTGCTTGGAAGTAATTTTGAAAAATCTCATAGCTCAGCCCTGTTTTCCTCAGTATTAAACCTAATTAGTCTCAGTTGGATGAGTGGTTCTTGGGAGTCATTCGTAGAAACTGTCAGAGCGAGCGTTCCCCAGGAAGCCCTGTGCCATCTAGTCCTTGCTGCCATCTAGTCCTTGCATATCTGTCACTGCCTTTAGGATGATAGTTTATCCCTCTCATTGCTTTTCAACACCTGGTCTAATCGCTATCAAGATAAAGACATTTCTAGTGTACAATCTTTGTTCAGAACCTTCTCTTGCCTTGAAAATATTACATAGTCACATCACGCTTTCTCCCTCCAAGGGTCATAGGACCTCAATTCCTTTGTTTTATTACTCAAGTAGTCTCTGGAGATAGGCATAATGGGATCCAGAAATTAAGACAATACAGACAAGAGAGAGAGGCAGGAATCCAAAAATGACCTCTTGATGCAGCTAGACTATCCCAAAACACAAAGTCAGAAGCAGGCAACATCTTCAGGCCACATATGTGATGATGTCATCATCTAAGGATGCACAATGCTGCAGACATAATGAGATTATGGGAGGCCAGGTGACAGAAAAGACCCAAAGTCAATATAAGCAGCATCTCCACTTAATCTTTATCAGAAACCTAAATAAATACTGTTGCCGGTTTCATAAATAGACAGAGTGATGTAGAAAGATCTAAACTGGACTGGCTCAGGGTGTAATAACCCCTGGGAGTACTGATTCTCACGTGGGGACTAGATGGAAGAACGCACATGTGAACCAGAAGCTGCGAACTAAAATGCCAGAGTGAAGAATATAACAGTTGTTATGTTCAAAAGGTTGCAAGAAGTTCCAAGAGAAAAGCGCAGGTCTCAATTTTCAAACATCATCAATTAATTCCCAATTCCAAAGCAATATTGTGTGAGCCAGACAATATACATCTGCTGGCTAAGTTAGACCCAGGTGCTGCAAGATTGCACCTCCTATGTATCAATGCTGCAGTCTTTGGTATGCAAATCAATCACTTAGAGCCTTTTTAAAAGATAAATTCTACTCAGAAAGCCTGGGGTGATACTTGAGAGTTTTCATTTCCAGTTCGCTCCTGAAGGGTGCCTGTGCTGAGTCTCCATGGCTCACACACCAAATAGCAGAGCTTTAGGGCAAAGGTCTGTGTCAAGTGATTTGGAAAGAGCCAGCCACAGCATCATGGAGTAGCTTCTTGGGGATGTAAGTCTCCAAGACACGTAGACAAAGATTATATCTTAAAGAATCCATATTCAAACATGACCTGTGAGTGATTCCTATGCACATTCAGGGATCCTGTCTTAGGCCAGTAGTTTTCTGCCTTAGAGAACACTGAATCTACCACAGGAGCCTTAAATAGGCAGATGTCTAAAGCTTTTAATCACCCTAGGATAGACCAAGGCACTGGGATTTCTTAAAATTTCCAGGTTGGTTCCAACCTATAGGCAAGGTTGAAGATTCAAGGTGCTTTTATTAGTTTCTTCTATGTATTATATTTGTCTCAAACTAGAGAAACAAGATAACTGTATTTGAACATTAAAGGTAATTTCAACTAAAGCCTAGGGGTTGGGTTGCATACACTCAAAAGAAAATATGTGCTTATTCCGCCTGTGTGTCTGAGAGGAAAATGCCAAGGGGTGCCACAGACTGGGAACTCTGACTCTATCCAAGTCCCAAGGAGCCAACATCACTGTTTTTTGGATGCTTCACTATTCTTCCCACAGCCAAACCTGCCAGGAAATGAAGCCAGCACCACACTTGGCCACTTGGAGGATGATAAGCAGCCGATGCCTGGAGTGGCCAATGGCCAAAGTAACTGATCCACAGACAGCCCATCTGGTCAGGCACAGAAAGACCTGGCCTTGGTGCCTTGCCTGCTTGCGTAGTTAAAATGCAGGGCACTCTATTTTCTGGTTTTATAAAGTAATTGGTGACCAGTTTGATGTTCTAAATAGCAATAATAAGCACAGTTGGGATGACTACCTGACATCTACTTCTGAGTGGTATCCAAAGGCTTTGGTCTGAACTGCAGTCTCTAAAGACCAATTGAGCACAGGAGAAGGTGGAAGTGGCCCAGAGCTTCCGGTATTAGAATCCCCGAGGCAGACAGGCTTGCTTCCAGCACAGAACTGGATGCAAAGGGGCAGAGCAAGAGCACTGCGAGGGCCACCAAGCGGACAAAGAGAAAGAGCAGTGAAAGCAGATGCTCTGCAATAGAGAGGAAACAAAACACAGCAAACAGATTTTGGAGGCAGACTTTGGAAGGCATCCCAAAGGACACGAGGATGCAGGTGGACACAGATGATCACGGGACGCTTGTGGCTGAGCTGATAGGCTGGGAGCCTATTTGGACAACATCTCTCATTTCCATGTCTGTCAACTGGTCAACAAATGTTTATTGAGCCTCTAATATAAGCCAAGCAATGGTGGAGCTGGACTGAGGCTCCTCAATTTCATCAGTGAATAGTTTTAAACCGAATAAGCATCTTCTAAAGGCCCAGTCATTCATTCTGCAAACATTTGTGAACAGAACCTCTGGCATCATAGATTGTGTGTTTAACACCAGGGACACCGTAAAAAAAGAAAACATTATGCAGCTACGACCCTCATGGAAAAATATCTACTCAGAGGGAAGGCAGACCCCAAAATAGTAAATGAGCAACATAAATCAATGCCAGATGGTGTGAAGAATAGGGTACTTAAACTGAAACATTTATTTTATTTTTAATAATTTTATGCATACATGCAATGAGTTTGATCGTATTCACCTCATTGTATACCCTTACCCCTTCTTGCTACCATGTATTTCCTTCCTTTACACCCCTCTGACTTTCACATTCATTTTCTTTTTGTGAGCCACTGAGTTTAGAGTAACTTGCATGGATGCAGCTGCTGGGGATTAGTTACTAAAACAGGGGCAACTTACCAATGGCTACATCACTAAGGAAAATGACTTCCCTCTCACAGGAACTATTAACTGCCAAAAGTTTCTCCAGGAGGGATGGGGCCTCATAAGGTCCTCCACCATCCATAATGGAATGCTTAAGAGTCCAGGTACCTTGTCTGACTTGAACCTGTGTAGGTCCTGTGCATGCTGCCACAGTCTCTGTGAGTTCATATAGGTAGGTTAGTCTTGTTGGGTCTGGACGACACGGTGAGAAAACTTTTCTTAAAGAAAACTTAATCTTCAGAGATGTGAAGATGTTTCTCTGACAAAGTGAATTTGAGTTGAAACCTGAAGAGAGGATAGGAGTCAACTAATCCAAAACTGTGGTGAACCCCCAGCAAGGAGACAGAATAGGCAAAGACTCAAGACAGGAAATAGAAAGGAGGTTAACGTGGCTGGAACTTAGTGAACAAGAAGAAACTAGTTCTCGCCAAGCCTTGTATGTGGTACAAGGGACTTGGATTTCATCGTAAGGGATGAGACACCAGTTAAAGCTTTAAGCAAGCAGGACTGCCTAATGAATAAGGGCGGGGCTTTGTTTGTACTATCCAACAACAGCAATCCCCCTGCCACCTCCAACAAAATGGAGATTTACCTGAATAACCATTTTTACCTGAGCAGGGGCCATCAAGATTTCCAGAGAGTGAAAGCTAGCTACTTCCTCAATGTGATGAGCTCATCTCCATTACTCAGTATCCAACCCTCCAAATGTACCCCTTCTGATCTCTTGACCTGAGAGGTCCAGCCAGGATCACCACAGGACACTACTGAACCTCCCTGGGGGCTTCACTTGATGCGACACAATCAGCTTTGTGTTTATCACAGTTACCGACTCCAACAGGAGGTTCTAGACCAGGGATTCTTAACCTTCCTAATGCTGTGACATTTTAAGACAGTTCCTCGTGTTTTAGTCACACGCAACCATTAAGTTATTTTCATTGCAACTTCATAACTTTAGTTTTGCTACTATTATGTGAATATCTGAAATGTAGGATATCTCCTATCCCACCCTGTGAAAGGGTTGGCTGTCCGAGCCCCACAAAGGAGTCTTGACCCACAGGTTGAGAACCGCTGTTCTAGAGCAAGCATGCCTGTGTGCTCCCTATACACCTGCACATCACAGCAGCTTCAGTAGCTTCTCCTCAGTGTGCTCCTTGTGTGCGTCTGCATATCAGAGTGGTTGACTTGAAATAAGCACCCATTTATCATGTGTGCACTGTGTGTGTCCATCAGTATCTCTAGAATGGCTAGACTTGCATGTTCTCTTTTCCTTTCTCTCCCCCTGCCTCTCAGTCTCTCCTGTTGGGTGGATCCTTATGTCTATATATCTCTATATTTGGATATATCTATGTTTATACACATAACACATACAGAGCTTCAATTCTGTTGCTATAAGTTCTTCCAGACAAATGCATAGGAAGAACATGAGGATGTAGACAAAAGGGAAACTTCATACACTGTTGATAGGATATGAATGATTCCAACCATATTTGAAGTCAATAAAAAGGTTTCTCAAGAAACTAAAAGTAGGAACTGGAGAGCTAGTTCAGTGGTTAAGAGGGTTCAGGAGTCTAACTGGCTGCTCTTTCAGAGGGCCAAAGTTCAGTTCCCAGCACCTGCATGACAATTCTCAACCTTCTGTAATTCCAGTTCCAGAGGAACCAATGCCTTCTTTCTTCTGGGCTCTGTGGGCACTGCACACACATGATGCATAGACATACATACAAAGAAAAAAACATCTATACCCAAAATTTTAAAAAAGAAAATAAATGAAAGAAACTAAAAATAACTCTTTCATATAACCAACCACCTATACCACTCCTGGCTATTTACAAAAAGTATTCCAAGTCAATATATTTTTGAGATATTTTCACATTGATGCTTACCACAGCACTATTTGCAACAGCTAAGCTATGGAACCAAAGTAGGTGTCTAACAACAGAGGAAATGTGGTGTATATGTAATGGTAATATTTTCAATCATGCTGAAGAATGAAGTCATATCATGTGCAGGAAATGGGTGCAACAGTAGATAATCATATTAAATGAGTTAAGCTAATATTTTAAAAACAAATATTACACATGTTCTACCATTTGTGATTTTTAGATTTTATGTTTCTACATAAAACCATGCATATGACATGCATATATATTTTAAAATGTCTAGGGAGGCAAAGAGGATTAACAGGAGTGGGAAGGGTCAAAGAAAATGAATAGAGGCTTTATGAAGGAGAATATGTTCAGCATAAAATATGCTCTTATACAAAAACTTAAAAATCAACAAATAAGAAAGTCATCTAGACATGACTCTTTATTGAGTATACTTCTCCCATGTCTTGGGATTGTGTACTATGAAATACTATGTGTTCCTATCTAACATAATAACCTCCCTAACTTTCCTTCAAAAGCCAAAATATAGAGGGACCAGAGAGATAGCTCAGTAGTTAAGAGCATGCATGTTTGTCCAGAAGACCTGAGTTCAACTTCCAGTGCTCATGTCAAGTGGCTCACACTGCATGTAACTCTAGCCCCAGGGGAAATCCAACACCTTGGCAGTCACCTGCACTCATGTGCATATAGCTACATACAGACACGCAAACATACACATACTTAGAGACAGTAGAATAACATCATTTAAAAATAAATCAAGGACAGTAGGATATCCCGACAAGGTACTGCATATAGTCCAATCTTTTAGCATGTAAATATGAAGAGTGCACACCCTATGAAGATTCTAGAATCGGATCCTTAATCCTAAGTCAAGGAAGACCTGGTCTTATGCAACAGTTGGACTGAATATAGGATCTCCTCACTGCATATTCTACACATAATTCAGAATGCTTCATTGAATTTTCATTTTGCCAATCTTCTCTTTCTGTGCATTCTATATATTTCCAAGATAAACTAACCATAGAATAATAGAACTAGATTTAAGATCTCCTTTAAAACACACCCAACTGGGTTTCCAGGGGATCTAATTCCTAAGTGTTTGACCAATGGACCCAGTAATACTGCATGGTGGGCAGATTCTAATGGAAGGAGCATATAAAGGCCAAAATCTGCTATCATGGAAAATGCAAAGAAGGAAGGGAGCATTAGAGATGCCCATTCTTCTGTGCTTCGAAAATGGAATGTTAGCCAAGCAACAGAAAAAAAAAAAAACAGTATAAGGAGTAACCTGCTTACTGGGGCTCAATGTAGTGCTTGCCTCGCAAGTGGGAGGACTTGAATGCAACTTTTAGAACCCATATAAAGATGCCAGAAGTGGTGGCACACACTTGATATCCCTGCTCAAGGATAGGGAGGGTAGAGGTGGGAGAATCCCTCAGAAGGCTGACCAATCACTCTAGCCCAACTGGAAAGGTCCACGCCAATAAGATCCTGTCTCTTGTCCCCTGGATAGATGATAGAAACACTAAAGAAGGTAACTATGGGAGTGGCAGTTCTAAGAAGAAAGGAGGGAGAGTACAGATAATGAAGCATGGTGGGTATGTTGGTGGTGGTGGATCATGTTCCTGAGAATAACTGTACCTAAGGTTGTCCTCTGGTCTCTACATATGTGCATAGATACATGTATCCCTGCACACATATCCATGCACACATTAAAAAGAATAATTCAGAAAGTGCAGGAGGCCTTCATGGCACCCTTTCTTGAAGGAGGTCTGGCTAAAGCCCCATCCTCACTACTGAACAAAGTGATTAGCCAACTGTTTTTAGAGGGAATCTCCTATGAGAAATTCTGTTACTTGCTGGAAGATGATAAACTCAGAGTTGTCATAGGAAAAACTGATTCCTATAGACAGAGTCAGACATTGAGCTTCAGTGGTGATGTGAGATTCCCCTCTGTATGCTGTGAATATCATTGGTTAATAAAGGAACTGCTTTGGGCCTATACCAAGCTATAGGAGATCAGAGCTAGGTGGGGAAAACTAAACAGAATGCTGGGAGAAAGGAGGCAGGGTCAGAGAGAAGCCATGGATTTGCCACTAGAGACAGACATGCTGAAACTTTGCTAGTAGGCCACAACCTCGTGGTGATGCACTGATTAATGGAGATGGGTTAAATTAAGATGTAAGAGTTAGCAAATAAGACGCTAGATCTAATGGGCCAAGCAGTGATTTAATTAGTACAGTTTCTGAGTGGTTATTTCGGGGCTAAGCTGCTGGGAACCAACAAGTGTCTCTCTCCTCCTACACAGTGGAGTCAGTTGGATCAATTAAGCTCAAAGGAGGAAAGTAAGATCTCCCTTCCACTGTCCAGAGCCGTGGATAATCAAGACTAGAACAGCTTTTGTCTCTTTTCTAGAAGACATCAATAACACACTTGGGTTGGAAGGGAACGAGCCAAAGACTGGCCACTCCTTACCCTCTACAAGGAGGTTTCTGACCTGCCCCATGTCATGTTCCAACACTCCCATCCCTCATCTCATCCTCTTCCCCAATCTGAGCCTTAAAGGTAGCAAGTTCCTTCTCCTATCAGGTGTTTCGCCCTTGCTAACAGATCCTTCTCATTCTGTATCAGCCTTCTTTTTAATTGCTCAGCTCTCAGCACAAATGTCACCTCCCTCCAGGGGCCTTTCCTGGTTGTGATGTTTTCTTCTCAGATCAGCCTGCATGTTGCTTATTGACTACGGCTGTACTATGATTCATTTGATCAGTAATTGTCTCTCCATCTTAACACATCTGCGAGGGGAAGACAGTCAAGGTCATGGGTGTCTAGAATGGCACCCAGCAAAGTGGTAGCTATTTGATAACTACCATTTGGATGAAGATCAAGCCTAGGACTTTTAGAAGTGAACAGAAAACAAAACAATGCCTATGGAGAATGGTTGGGCAAGGTGGCACACCTGAAACTGCAGCAGGAGGGGCTGGAGTAGCAAGATCCTGTGGCAAGAAGAACTTGTGAACATTGAGCCCAGCATGTCTTTCAACTACTGGACTACAGAATTAGAGAAGAAAGTTTTAAAAACATCAATGTTGTTCTGGCACAGCTGTCATCCTCTGTGCTAAACCTGAAGTAACCAGATCCATCCTCTTGTTCCTCAGTTCCTACATGTGTAAAGCAGTAGCAGGGGGACATAGTTTGCAGGTGGTTGAGGGCAGTAAGTGAGTTAACGTATCATGTGCTTGGCACCTAGCAAGAACAGTCAATAGGTGTTAGTTAAGTAGGAATGAAACATCCCCCCCTCCTTTTGTTTCTTTTTCCTTGCAGGAAACAGGAAGTTCTCTTGCAGTACAGATACTTAACTGCTCCAGGAATCCAGGAACACCTTCCAACTCACAGTCATGAATGTTCTTGGAGGCCATTGTCCCCTGAAGGAGATTTGGGGCCATTGCACTGATCAGACAGTAGAGGCTTTACACTAAGGCAGGGGTAAGATGGAAGGGTACCTCATGCTGAGAGGAGAGAGGTGGGACATGGTCTTCTCCAGCCTGGGTTGCCTGCATAGCAGCTGGCATCTTGGCCATATAGTATATTAGGAGGCCTTTATTCCTCTTTCCAGGGAGGTTGTAATCACCTTGATGAGTCCTTATTTCTCCCTCCTGACATTCTCCTCCTCTTGGTTTCTGGCTCATTCAACTATTCTCTCATTACCCCTGGGCTGATGCTTATACCACAACCCTTGGGAGCTTATGAGCCTTCTCAGTCTGCATTAACCCCAGCTCCTCATCATAGAAACAGGTATCCGCTTTGATCTAAACTCGTGGCCTCTGGCCTCATTCTTACACAACTCCACAATTTCCTGTCTTATATACTGTGTTACTTTGCTCCCAGTTGTTGCAAAATGTCCAATGGAAGCAAATTAAAAGAAGGTAGATTCATTTTTGGCTCACGGTTTCGGGGAACTTCAGTCCACCATGGTAAAAAAGGAATGGTAATGGGAGTAGCTCAGTCCCTTGTGATGGGAGCTTGCAAAATGGCTTGTTCACGTTTTAGAAGGATCCTGAAACAGGAGGCAGGACTGGAAGTGGGGACACATATACTTCAAACCTTAGTGGCTTGCATGCACCAGCTGGACAGCACGTATCAAAGTTCACAAAGTCATAAAACAAGACAACGACCAGGTGCTCAAATGTATGAGTGTGTGAGAGAGATGTTTAAATCCAAACCATAACAATCTTCAAATCATCAACTGATTGAAGGATGTAAAGAGGGTATTCACAGCTTAAAACATGTATCAGGCACCTTATACCTGTGTTTTGTGGACTCTATAGCAAGCCTTGGTTTGAATCCCAGAGCTTTCAGTTTCTATCTAGGAGAACTGAAGCACCTCCAGACGCCTCAATTTCCCCAACTCTATGAGCTGGAGATAATAACAGTTCCTAATCTAGAGTTCTCATGAATCTGTAGCTACAAAGCACTTATCACCTGCAGTTTATAAGGCTGTTGGTTATTTCAGATGTATTATCTCATTTAATCCTCATAAATTGAAGGTGTTAAAGATGATTCTTATTTTAAGAATTAAAACACCCAAGTCCAAAAAGATCAAATAATATTCCTAAGGTCTACCCCATCAAATGGACAACTGCTGAACCATTTCTCCCTGTTTCTGTAAGTTGGAACCCGGGACTCTCAGGCTAAAGCCACTCTTCACATAGGCATTTAACTTGCCAGCATGGTCTTTAAGATGTTCCCTGGGTCAACTTCTGTACCTTTTTTCCATCTACCTGACATTCTCCATGGATATACATGCCACCAAGTCTCATAAAACTAAACCCAAAGGGCAGCTGAACAGACTCCCTTGGAAGCAAGATGAAGGTATTCTTAGCACTGACATTCAGCAAGGAGCAGCAAGAACAAAGTCCCTGCCTCTTGGTAATCAGTGTGTATCTGGAGAAACAAACAGCTGAGAATGTAATATCGCAAATACTAATGAGTGCAACGAGGAAAGAAAAGGCAGAGTGGCAACAGCGCTCCTCAGCGTCACATCGGCCCCTGTTCACTGCCTTAAGCAGTCATGTTTTGTGACCTGCTATCTGACATCAGTAGTCTTTCCAAGAGGCCAAGAAATTTCAGAGCAGATAGGAGGGGAACACTTAAAAAATCAAGTCTGCAGAGCAGATGGCTCAGTGATTTCATGCCAATTAAATCAACGGTTCAGCTGTCTGATCCATTGCTCGATGATCAAGCTGCAGAGAGCCTCTTGTGCTGGTGCAGATATCTGATTTAATGTAAAAGACGCTAATGGAGACAGCCATGAGGATCACATGGACAATGTTGCAATAAAGAAATTATACAATGGCAACACAGCAAGGCAAAAGAGCAAGTGGAACTGGTGGGATGGTGAGTCGTAGGGGCAGGAAAGAAGCCTTACTTAATTAGGGTGATATTGGGGGGTTACAACGCTAAGTACTCAGTCCACTTAGGCACATGTTATTATAATAATGCACTCACTTTGTGCCAGATTCTGCAAGGCACTGCATACTAGGAGGAGGAGTTCCAAAGATAGATAAGATGTTGCTGTCCCTGCCTCGCAGAGGCTCACAGTCTATAGCTAGAAGCAGACTCAGAAACAAACTGCTATGGTCTAAGGTGCCTTGATAAATGGACAGCAGTATGACCCAAGGTGTAAGCAGACCCCCTTTTCTCCCCAGTTACTCCTAAGTAATTCAGAGGTAACAAGACCTACTCGGGCACATTCTAAGATTAACAAGGTTCTGGCACCACACATATTATAATTTAGCATCAGAGTCCATGCTATATAAAATCACTGAGGTAAGACAATCATGATCATCTTAGAGGAACCCAGGGAAAGGCCATGGGTGTTTCCACTCATGAGGTGGAGTCAACCCTACCTCTTCCCTCACTCATCCTGAGAAGAGAAAAATCCAAGATAGAACCTGAGGGTTTCACTGGTAGACCCAGACCGACCTGCAGAATTTTCTCTCCTCTCTAAGATTAATAATAGATACATGTTTATATGCCAAGCACTGAGTAATAAAATGTCTGAGGTTCTTCTGGTGTGGATCAGGAGTTTTCTGAAGCATCAATAAACAAGAAAGGGGCAGGAGCCACTCCAAGGAGACATCTAAGTGAGCTGTTCACTTACTTGTATGTGTGGAAATCACTCTCTGTCACTTCCAAAGCTCCAGGACAGCATCATTAAAACTGACAACCTCTCATAATGTAACCCTACTGTGAAAATAGCCAAACAGAGTAACAGTAGAATAGAGAGCGCAGAGAAAGGCTCGCACAGATGTGGATAGGTAATATATTATAAAAGTAGGGCTTCAAGATGATGGTGATGGGATGATTTATTCGCTGAGTATGATTTAACCACGGGGTAGACAATACCTTTTATCATACTCAATGATATATTCTAGATATATCAGAAAAAACAAAAACAGCTTAGGGAGATGACTCAGTAAAGAGCTTACTGTGAAGTATGAGGACTCACATTAGGATTCCCATACCCATGAAAAAGCCAGGTGTGGCAACATAAGTTTGTAACTCTAGTACACCAGAGGGTACTCGAGGACTTGAGGGACAGCTAGTTTAGCTAGTTGGCAAAACTCCACTTTCAGTGGGATACCCTGTTTCAAAAAAAAAATATTGCTATGACAATTTGCACCAAGACCAATGCAACTCATAAAAGAAAACATTCAATTTGGGATTCACAGTTGTAGGGTGTTATAGAACATGACCATCCCATCAGGGAGCATGGCAGTGGACAGGCAGGCAAGTCACTGGAGAAGTCACCGAGAATTTTCATTCCTATCTGAGAGCAGGAGGCGAGAGAGAGAGAGAGAGAGAGAGAGAGAGAGAGAGAGAGAGAGATGGGGAGAGACAGAGAGGTTTTATGTGCTAGAAAAGTGTTTTTCAAGTAATGCCATATAGACTCTTCACAAATGAGATTTTAAAAAAACTCAGACATTCTGAAGAAGAATATTTGACCACAAAGCTTAATGATACCCTATATGTTTTTAAATATTCTCAAAGAGGTTCAAAGTTAAATGGGAGGATGAAAGAATGTTCAACATATATGATAACCAGATGGTTGAGACTCAAATTTGTCAAGATTTCTCAAAATAATAATGAGATAAAAACAGTAAAACTTAATAGAAAATTGGGTGAATGATATAAATAGCAACATGTGAGGGAAAACACAAATTAAAAGATGTTTGGTTATGCAGTAATGAGGATACTGTAAATTTGAACAGTCATGTTCGTGGAGGTTTTCTCCAGTAGAATAGCAGAGTTAAGGTGAGCCTAAAATAAAAATAATAATATCTGAGTATTGATGAGCACCCCTGGCAGAACATCAGACTGGTGGGGAATTCCTAGAAGGCAATCCAATAATATATTGAATTATTTTTATAGACATTTACCTAAACTTTTTTTCAAGAAATCTAATTAAGTGCCTAGAAAAACACATGTGCACAAAATAGTCTGTAGACTATGGACTGAATGTTTGTGCTCTACCCTAGACTCGCAAATTGAAGTTCAGCCCCTAATATGATTCCTTTTGGGAATGGAACCTTGGGGAGATAATTAGATCATGAGGGTAGATCCACTAAGAATAAGGTTAATAACCTTACGAGGAGTAAGATACCTAGGCCATCTTCTTTGAGCCACATGAAGATTCAAAGAAAAGTAGGCTGTCTGCTGCATGAAAAGGGCTCTTAGCTGAACCCAGCTGACCTGGAATCCCAGTCTCACAACCTCTGGAAGCACTGTGTGTGATACTTGTTTACAGCTTAAGCCAATCACTCTCTGTTAACATCGTGGTGATTTAGATGGCTGCCTGGATAAAGACAATACAGCTAGGAATGAGAATCCACGTGGTCCCTCCCGGTAGCATGTCTGCCCGGGCATGACGGACTGTGTATCCCTCTGGAACGACAGACTAACCCTTTCTCTTTTAAGCTGATTTTCCAGAATGTTTTGTCACACCAACAGGAAAAGAAGCTAAGACATATGGTATGATGCTATTTCTACTAAAAATAAAATGAAGTCATGCAAACACAAAGCTAAATTTTATTTTAAACAAACACATAAATATTTGCTACACATATATATAATAATATATGTAGGTATAGGCAAGGATGTAGGCATGCCTGCCACTCTATAACTATAGATACAGATACTGAATGTACAGTAAATAATTGGAAAGATATAGGCCAGATTGATACTAAGACTACATCCGGGAATGTGATGTATGTGTGAGGACACAGAAGTATGAAGGAAATTTCACTTTGTGTTTCTGCACATTTTTTGGTATTTTGAGACAGGGTTTCTCTGTGTAATAGCCATGGTTACATACTTGCTTTTTAAAATAATATTTAATTAATTTTTTAAGGATTTTATACAATATATTTTGGGTATATTCACTCTCTGTACCCTAGATCCTCCAAGATCAACTCTCTCCACTATCACCTCCCTACCCACTCAGTTTTGAGCTTTCTTCTACTTTATTTTAATTCTAGTAGATTCAGTTTTTGTTGAATCAGGTTTGCTCTGGAGTGTAGCTGACCAACCATGGCTTATACCATTAAATAAAACTGACTCACCCTCTCCTAGCTATTAAACACCACTAGCTCCTCAGTTAGCAGTGGTTAGCAGTGGTATTTCATGCCCATTTACTCCCCTCAACTCTGGGACTTTGTGTGGCTTGATCTTCTGAGATGAGACAAGATCAGGCACGTTTAGGGTGGCATGGCCATAGACTGCCTGGCTTGATCTTGTTCAGGTCTTGTGGACAATCACTGTGAGTCATGTGTGCGACTATCTTGTGACTGTGAAGCAGTGCTTCTCTGAAGCTATCAACTGCCTATGACTCCTACAGGCTTTCTGATCCCTCTTTTTCAAAGACTTGTGAGCCCTGGAGAGAATGGTATGATACAGATATTCTATTTAGGCCTGAGAACTCTTCAGTCTATTATGCCTTGCACCTTAACCAGTTGAGGCTCTCTATGTTAATTTCTAACTACTGCTAGAAGAGACTTCTCTGATGAGGGTTGAAAGATTCACTAATATGGGTGTGGCAATAGTCATTAGGAGTTGTGACACTATGTTCATTTAGTAGAATAATAGTAGTAAGGTCTCTTATAAGGCCTATGACCTATCTAGCCTCAGGTTCTTACCCCTTTTAACAAGATATGGGGAACACATGGAGTGGCCCTTAGATCAAATTAAATATGGTTGGATAATCCCATAATATTAGTGCCACTATTGCACCTGTGGGCATATCTCATCAGATCAGTCATTGTTATAGCACATAGAGTTCATAGCTGGGTGAGACCAATAGTTACTTTTCTCCTCCAGTAGCGTGTATATCACCTTTTAGCACTATGAGAACTAGTCATTAGGGCTGAAGCTTCTAGGTAGGTACCATCTTGATATATTCCATGTTCTGAGACTCAAACATGTGGTATCTTCAGCAATAGAGCCTTATGTAGAATAACCAATGATGTGGGACAATTGTTTTACCCTGTAAACATTTGTTTCTTGTACTTATTTAATAAAATGCTGATTGGCCAGTAGCCAGGCAGAAAGTATAGGCAAGGATACTAGGCAGGAAGTAGAGGTGGGGCAATGAGAACAGGAGAATTCTGGGAAGAGGATTCTGCATTCTACAGCTGTGATCCAGACACAGAGCAAGCAAGATGTGGCCTTGCTGAAAAAGGTACTGAGGCACGTGGCCAACATAGACAAGAATAATGGGCTAATATACGTTATAAGAGTTAATAAGAAGCCTGAACTAATGGGCTAATCAATTTATAACTAATGTAGACCTCTGTGTGATTTCTTTGGGGCTTCACAACTGCAGGAACCAGGCAGGACAGAAACAGCAAACAACAGAATGGCGCCCAATGTGGGACAACTGCATCCACATAAAGCCCGAGAGAGCTTGGGAAATAATTCTAGACAAAAAAAAAAAATAGAGTAAAGCACAGCTTATTGATAGCAGCAGTTTCTCAGGTGGACTCTGTTTGCTAGAGGAAAGTGCTCTCATTTAAGAGAGGCTTCCTGACTCAGCTTTAGCTGCAAAACCTTGCAGCTTTTTTAAGAGGTCCTGCCACAAAACAATTAAATGGTGTTAGTGAAAAGCTGACCACATGCTTTCTGGTGGTGGCAGAGACCTTGAAATGCTATAGAGTTGTGACAATAAACATGGCTCCAACCAGTACCTCTACCATGAGGCTGGAATCTCAGAAAGCTAAGGAATGGGCTGGATCCAGCCATTAAAGCTAATCCTAGCCATATCACTTAGCAAATTAAAGACTCATGTGGTCAGAAAAAGAAAGAGATATAAAGAGAGATTCAAAGATGAAGAAAACCTCTAAATGGTTTATAATGTGTTAAAAATATGTGCAGGTTTGAGAGAAAAAAGACAAAAGTTAAAATCCTTAAAATAAATAAGAAAGAAAGTAGTTGGGTGTGGTGGTACACACCTTTAATCTCAGCACTTGGGAGGCAGAGGCAGACAGAACTCTGTGAGTTCAAGGACAGCCAAAGATACACAGAGAAACCCTGTCTCAAAAAGCCAAAAATTAAAAGTAAAAATAAAAGAAATAGAATTTAAAGTAAAGCCACATAAAGATGGAAAATACTGTATAGAGTCTGGATACTGTATATTATTATGTTGTGTTTGAATTGCTAGACAGCTGAGGAAGGAGCAACAGCTGCTAAAAGACATTTAAATATAAATGCTGCTAGATTAATAAAACATAAATATTTTGTAAATGCCTTCATTTCAAAATTGAAGTAAAAAAAATATGTTGCTTTGGAGAAGAGGTTTTGCTTTTGTTTCCACAGAAAATGAGAGTCTATGGATTTATTCTGGGCTAAGAAAGATAAGGTTTGATCAAGGAAGACCCCCTGAAAGATCTCTGATAGGAGCAGATGGCCCAGATGTCTGAATTCTACATCCAGAACAAATTCAAGATGTTGCCTCAAGATGACCCTGCCTCACAGGATACTCCAATCACAACTTGATTATAATTCCAAATTTTCTTTAGGTCCCCATAAGATTATCAGTGCCCCAATTCAGCAGGAAGTAGCCTGAAAACTCCAACCACATTCCCCAAAAAAGGACTATGAATATTTTCCTTTGTTTAGAATGTTGGTTACAAGTTGTTGTAGATAATGGACAGGAGTAAAGCTAAACAAAGGATATTAGATTCAGAGTTCTTGCTCTTTAAAAAGAAGAGGGGAGTGCTGTGCGACAATGGTTTTACTTTGTAAACATTTGTTTCTTGTACTTATTTAATAAAATGCTGATTGGGCGGTAGCCAGGCAGAAAGTATAGGTGGAGAGACCAGGCAGGAAGTAGAGGTGTGGTAATGAGAACAAGAGAATTCTGGGAAGAAGATTCTGCATTCTGCAGTCGTGATCCAAACACAGAGCAAGCAAGATGTTACTGCCTCACTGAAAAAGGTACCAAGCCACGTGGCCAACATAGACAAGAATAATGGGCTAATATACATTATAAGAGTTAATAAGAAGCCTGAGCTAATAGACCAATCAATTTATAACTAATGTAGACCTCTGTGTGATTTCTTTGGGACTTAACAACTACAGGAACCAGTCAGGACAGAAACCACAGACAACAAACCAAGAGTACTGGCATTATCCTATGATGCTTGGGGATCTACAGGACCCCATTGAACAATAACTCAACAAAGAGGTAACTTATTCCTGATACTGGGTTTTTACTTGCATGTGGTATCTAGTTGGGGTATTGTCCCCCCATTATAGGGTAGCGTCATATATGGAAAAAAATTTCTACAGTAGTGGGTTCCCATGTTTTTTCCCAAAAGGCCTTTAGTGTTAATTATTTCTTCCAATGATCTTTCCTCTATCCTGCCCTCCCATCTTCACTCCATTTAATCCTTCCTAGTCCATTATTCCTTGTCCCCTCTTTATATAGCTGTGTTCTATGTCTTCTCAATTGTAAGATTGCCCCGTTACCCACAGTTCCTTCCGAGTTTCCTAACCCCTATGGACATTCCAGTGAAATATACATATCTAAAGAATAGGGCTAGCACTCACATATGAGAGAACACGCAATGTTTGCCTTTCTAGGTCTGGGTTACCTCACTTAGGATGTATCCTATTTCATCCACTTACCTGGGATTTCATTTCATTTTTCTTAACAACTGAATAATATACTATGGTGTAAATGTACCACATTTTTGTTATGCATTCATCACTTAATGGACATCTAAAGTGTTTTTATTTCCAGGCTATTTTGAGTATCAGTGAACATGGAAGAGTAGATATTTCTGTCTGAGATATAAAGTCCTTTAGGTATATGCCCAAGATGGTATAACTGAATCATGTGGTGGATCTTTTTCCAGCTTTTTGAGGAGCCTCCACACTGATTTCTACAGTGCTTGCACCAGATTGCATCCCCACAAACAGTGAGTAAGTGCTCCTCATTCCCACATCTGTTTATCTACTCATCTGTTTTATTAATTTTGGCCACTCAGATTGGGGTGAGATGAAATCTCAAAGTAGTTTTAATTTACATTTCCCTGACGTTGAACACTTTTAAAACTGTTTCCCAAATTAAATTATATTTAATTTGTTGAGAGCTCTCTGTTTAGTTCGATGCTCCATTTTTATTGGATTGTTTGTTTTCTTGATAGTTGGGGGAGGGAATTATTTGTTTTTCATTCTTTGTATAGTGTAGATATTAGCTCTCTTATTAGATATATTACTGGTAAAGTTTTTTTTCATTCAGTAGGCTGCATTTTCACTTCAATGATGGTGTCATTTGCTTTACAGGATCCTTTTAGTTTCATGAGGTCCTATTTATCAATTGTTGGTCTTAATAAGATACCTGGATCCTATCTGGAAAGTCCTCTCCTGTGCCTATAGTCTCAAGCATATCCTTTCTTTCTCTATCAGACTCAGGGTCTATGTCTAAGATCTTGATCTATTTGGATGTGACTTAGTGGTGGGTGAGAGATAAGCATCTACTTTTATTATTTTTATAGGTACTCATCTAATTTAAACAGCACAATTTATCGAAGATGCTGTCTTTTTCTCCTGTGTGTATTTTTAGCAGCTATATCTAGAACTAAGTGGTTGTAGGTGCATGGACTTTTATGTGTGTCCTGAATTCTATTCTATTGATTCGATCAATGTGCTTGCTTGTATGACAGTTCTATGCTGTTTTTTTAAAATCACTATAGCTGTGTAGTATAACTTGAAATCTGGGATTATTTTGGTTATCTTGGATTCTTTGTGTTTCCATGTGAAGCTTATGACTATTTTTTTAATTTCTAAGAAGAAATTAATTTCTAAGAAGAATTGTGTTGAATCTGTACAATGTTTTTTAATAGGATGGCCATTTTTACAGTATGAATCTACTAATCCATGAGCATGGGAGATCTTTCCATCTTCTGATATCTTCAATATCTTTCTTCAACACCTTAAAAGTTTTTGTCATACAAGTCCTTGGTTAAATATATTCCTTGATACATTTCTGGTGTGCTGTGAATGGGATTGTTTCCACGGTTTCTTTTCTCTGTAAGTTTATCATTTGTATATAAGAAGGCTACTGAATAGTTAGTTTATGAGCATGAGATCTCTCCAGTTGTTTTATGCAGAAACTTAGTGCTATGAACTCTCCACTTAGAACCACCTTAATTCTGTCCCACAGATTTTGGTATGCTGTGTTCTCATTCGATTCAGGGGAGTTTTAAAATTTACTCCCTCATTTCTCTCCTGACTCAGGCTTCATTCAGTACTGTGTGATTCGGCCTCCACCAGTTTGTGTTCTTTCTTATGTTGCTGCTGCTAGATTCCTCTCTGTCAGCAGGAGTCAAGATGTTGCTTCATTGTTCCTAAATTAGTTAATGCTTTCTTTGTGTCTTAATATTTAGTTGATTTCAGAGGAAGTTTCACGTGTTGCTGAGAAGAAAATGTATTCCTCTGTATTTGGGTGGAATGGTCTGTAAATATCTGTTAGATCCATTTGATTTATGATGACATTTAACTCCGGAGTTTCTCTAGTTTTTACCTAGATACCCTGCCTATTGGTGAGAATATAGCATTTGAGGTTGCCTACCACCACTGTGATAGGTTCAGTCTTTGATTTTAGATCTAATAGTGTTTCTTCTATGAAACTGGGCATGCTTATGTTAAGTTCATAAATGTTTAGAATTATAATATCCCCTTAGTGAACTTTTCTTTAATGAATATGTAGTGTCCTCCTCTATCTCTTCTGATTATGTTTTGTTTTGTTTGAATCTGAATTTTGTCAGATAAAGAAATGGTTATACCTGTTTTTTTTTTCTTTTTTAATCTTCTTGGCACAGTGTCTCACTACATAGCCCTTACTAGCCCAGAACTTATTAGTAGACCAGGCTAGTCTTGCACTAAGATAGGTCTGGCTGCCTCTGCCTCCTGAGTGCTGGTATTAAATACATGAACCCCATGCCCAGCTAACACACTTGTACTTAATATGTACATAAGCCTATGAGTCGAGATGATAGGAATATATTTAAACATTCTGCAAGTAGAAAAGAAGGGAAGAAAGGAGGGAAATGAAGGAAGGAGGGAAGGAGAGAGAGATAGAAGGGGAGGGGAGAGACGTAGAGATGGAATGTTAAAACCAGATTTGAAGAGATTTAGCAAACAGTAAAACTTTGTTTTACCTTTGAGACAGGAAGGGAATGTTAGAGGCTTCTGCAAAAGAGTTTCTAGGAGGTCTGCAAGTCAGAGACAGGAACTTAACAGTTCTCCCAGTGCTGGCAGACGGAAGGCTCCACTAGAAGCCTGCGAAAGTCATCTGAAAATGCTCTGGCTAGGCTAGTCAGAGGGAAGCCTCAGACACCACTAATTCAGTTTAGAACAGGGAAGGCTGTGGGTTGCACAGACGTTTGTGAACTAGAATGCACAGTGGAGTAACTGAGGAGCATCTACTGCCTAGGAAAGCTGTGACAGAGAGCTGGGGGTTGGAGAGTAAGACTCAAACCCAAATCGACCTCAGACAAAGCTTCTATTCCTTTTCATGACACAATGACCTCACTATTATTTCCTTAGTCACCTTACCAGTGAAGCCCAGGAAATTCTTCCCAGTCACACTTCTGCTATCGAGTGGCAGATGGGACTGACGCCAGTATCCTCGTATATTAAATTCTGTGTGCCTTCGAATTTCACAAACTTGTCTTTCCTTATAGCCCTGTGTGGTACCTAATTCCAATTCCATTTTCCTATGAAGAAACTCGGGCTGCAGGTAAGAAAGGATAATCCAGCACTGGGCCAATGAACTAAGTTCACAACGAGCCACTCAGTGTGGAAAAGCCACGTTCTTCCTTGCACCACCAATGGGAGAGCCCTGCCTCTGGATGTTCTGTGGGGAAGCACCCTTGTGCAGGTTAGTCAGTAAGAACTTGTGACCAATTCCTTCCCTGACCCTGTCCATGTGTACCTAGGAACACCAAAGAGCCTGGTCCTCAAAGTCCTATTTCTGTCTGGTGCCCCTACTGACCTTCAATCATGGCTGATTGGGAACAGTAGGATCCTCTTCCGGTTCACAATAGGATCTCCAGGCTGGAGGTAGCTGGGTAGCATACCATGGGTCCTCTACAAGATGGCCAAGTCACCTCAGGGCTGGGGTTACCATGCTGGTGCAGTCATTGGTGACTGTGTATGAGCAAGAGTAACAAGGATCAATTAGTATCACCAGAAAGACTAGAAAGGCAAAGATGAGTCACCAGGATGTGTTCCCAGCCAGAGATAGACAAATAGTGACTGCTTTTGTGTTCTCTCTCTCTCTTTCCTGCCAATCTGCATGTCTGTGTGTCTTCTTTCTTCTCTCTTCTCTCCTCTGCTCCCCTGTGGTGTATGCATATATGTGGTGTATGCATATATGTGGTGTATGCATATATGTTGTGTATGCATATATGTGGTGTATGCATATATGTGGTGTATGTACATGTGGAAGCTAAATGTTGACTTTGAATCTCTTCTTATATCATTCTCTGTCTTGGTTTCGAGGCATGGTCTCTCCCTGAATGGGGAGCTTGTAGTTTCAGCATCAGTGGCTAGCCAGCAGGCACTCCAGGATTCACCCATCTCAGCACCAGTACCTGGTTTGCAGATGTGAACCACCATTTCAAACCTTTTAAATGGATGCTGGGGATCTAAACTCAGGTCCTCAAGCTCACACAAGCACTTGACCCACTTGGCTTGATTCTTTCATGTCATCCAATCTGCTCACAAGATATGTGTGAATATCTCTGAGAGCCCCTGAGGTATCCTGTTTTACTGTGTCCAGTACAGCTCCAGAGATAGATCTAACTGGGTCAGTAAGGGAATGAAGAAAAGACAAACACAGAAACTCACAAGTCTGAGGTCAGTGAACTGGACTCTCTGATAGAAAAACCTCAGCACCCCAGACTGCGTATGTTTGTTATATACATTTGAATAAATCAGTGGGATTACTGCAAGCAGCTGAACAAGGAGGTGGGATTATTATATACAGGTAAACCAGGAGGAAGGATGATTACATGCAGCTGAACAAGGAGGCAGATTTAGGCCATCTCCATAGGAATAGTTCCTGTAGGGGATCAGTCTGAACATTTTCTACCCACTCTACCATTATCCACACACAGACCAAAAGAAGGCTTTCCTCCCCTATGCAGGGAAGGCTTTGCCACTCTCATGTCCCACGCCTATGTCTACAGTGTACATTCATATAGAACTTCATTCATTCAGGGCTTCCTCCAATCCCCACAGTTTTCTGTGCCCAGTCATCATTTGTAGAGAAGTTTCACATATCTTCCTCTGTATTAGCAACTTTTTCATTGATATGATGAGATACTTGCGGGAAACAACTTGAAGGAGGAATCCATGATTTGGGCTCATGGTTTCAGAGGGCTCTGTCTATCGTGACACGGCAAGCATGGCAGAGCAGGTCAACTCACACCAAGGAAGACAGAAATAAAGAGAGGGGACTGTCAGTGCTCTGCTGGCCTTTGTCCTTTTCCTTCCTGCTTTTATTTAGTCTTTGCCCCAGCCCATGAAATAGAGTTGTACACACTGAGGATAGGTCTTAGTCCCTTGGTTAATCCTCTCTAGAAACAACCTCCCTCACAGGCATACCCAGAGGCCCCGGCCATCTAAATCCAGTCACAGAGGAACCGAAGGTTATTACATTCTATTTTACTTCCTTTTATTAACAGAAGTAGGTCCTCAATAAAAGAAGGCATCTGCAGGAAAAGTCAGCTGCCAGTCAAGTACTCCTCGGTCTGAATTTTCTTCTCTTAAAGCAATGGCAATAGTATCTTTATGTGCTCCCTCAAAGAATGGAAGATGTTGAGTTCAAAATATTTCCATTCTCTTGAGAGAGGTACTAAGAATACATGCGTGTACCATGTGAGACACCCAAAGAGAAAGCCTCCCACCTAATTCCAACCACATCAACAAGAGAAAAGACTCAAGACAAAAAAATGGCTCCATTGTGGTTAAAGTAATGTAGAACCAATGGTACCATCACTGAATGAAGAGAATGCAGAACAGAGTACAGAATCCAAATGGGGAGATATGATGGACATCCCAGACTCAACCTGTGAAGACCAGAATGGGAAGCTGGAAATCCATCCCGGCGCTGTCTTCAAACAGTGTAGCATGGATGCTGTACCCCAGAAGGGTGTTCTGCAGGAAGAATTGGAATTAGTTTCTTGGAGACTCAGGGAGAGAGATCAATTGCTTAGAAAATCCAGACAGATGTTTCTTGCCCTTCCAAGACTGAGATTTGCACCTACTGCACTTCCTAGCAAGTCCTGCATCTTAAGGTGATGCAAGTGGGCTTCTGTTTCTAACCTTCTCTCCTTTCATACAACACTGGGCTTCTGTTTCTAACAAACTTCCCTGGACTAAGATAGCCCATGTAGAAAGTAAATTAGCCACAGACCAACATACTTTTATCGATATTCTTTTATTGCTTCTGTGTCTGGTTCATTGGGTGTTTACAGCCAAGTTCTAAAGTTGCAGTTTCCTTGCCAGTGTGGGTTAGTTAACTTCAGTGTGTTTTATGTTCCCAAAGCCAAGCCTAAACCTGATCAATTTTCTCCCAAGGATACATCTTGCATTCAGTATAGGCCATGCAGCGGGTGCCCTTAAAGCCCCCACGTCAACTCTGTTAAATCTCAGCACTGCCCTGACTGTTCAAGGCCACAGCTGAACCATAGGGAACCGATATCTCAAATGAAATGAGTTCTCATCCTCTTCCCTTCATCCTACCTTATCCTTTAAGTGTTTTAAATTTTTATTAAATTGCCACATATTAACTGTTAAGAATACCGTTTCACTGTGATTTTTCATGGATGTGTACAATGTACCTAGTGTTCAACCCCATTGCTCTCTCTTTCCTCTTCCCCCTTCTTGGTGGCCTTCTTTACACAAATAGTGCCTGCTGTGCCCAAGGCTTTCCCAGTTCTAGATTCTGTATGTGAGAGTAGGCATGCAGTATTTTTCTTTCTGAGTGTGGCTTATCTTGTGTAACACGATAACCCAGGCCCTATCTGTGGCCACACTCTTCTCCCTGACTGACTGAGCTTGAAACGTCACATTTCTGGGTTCTTTGATCTTCTTAGGGGTAAACAATTTCCCAACAGTATCTCATGCACTTCAGATATTTTGTTGTTAGCATAAGAAAACTTCTCACAGTGTGGCACAGTTCTTAATTCACAGCCCATGCCTCCCCCTGCCAACATTTTTTTAAGATCCTTTTGCCTTAAAATTTTGTTTCAGCCATATATATATATTCAGCACAAAGGGCTATTTTTTATGGCTGCTCTTTGAACTTTTTCTCTCTTGATTTTACTATAGATTTTTTTTGTTTGGTGAAAGACAGGCTGGCCTTGAACCTGAAGTATAACCAAGGATAATCTTGAACCCATGATTCTCCTTCCTTCTGCTACCTCCCAACAGCTGGGATTGTAGCTTTCTGCATGTCCCTAACTGAAAAAGAAAGTGAAAACTCTATTCTGGGTTCTATTTGATTCTTCCCAAGCCACAGTAGTAGCATCAGGGACTGAGGTTCCCTGGCAGCTCCTGGGACTTTCCTGTATTGGAAGTGGCCTCTGGGCCAAGAACATCAGCACCTGACCTACCAGGTCTCAGGTAACCGCTTAGAAACTCTCAGGACTGTGGAGTAATGAACCTCAGAGGACTCCATCCAAGTACCAGTCTCCTACGACCACCGAACATATTCAGGAGCATACTTGACAGAATGGACTGGCCTGAATTTCTGTGAACAAATTGCCAGAGGCTGTTGTATGCTCCATCATCTATCTGCACCATCCTCAGGAACTCGATTTTGTGTTTGGGAGATAGCGAGGGCATGACTTGGCATAACAAAGGCAGAGCAGGGTGCAAGGTACTGCATCTCAGCCGCTAACTTCGGTGCATCATTCATTAGCAGGGTTGGTGCATCTGAGAAGGAGAAACATGGAAACTGATTAGAGGGAGAATTTATCACCCTGCCTGGAAAAGTAAACAAAGCAGAGGAGCTGTCCATCAGAGTGGGCTGTGGCACCATCAGCAGCCAGCATCTGCTGAGCTGGCTGAGTGATCACCTAAGAAAGGAAGGACTGGGCAGACTGTGCAGGAAAAATTCTGTGTCCTGCTGGATCTATGGCCCTGGGGCAGTTTTCCAAACGGACCCAGAGTGTTCAGGACACTGGATATTCCAGAAAAACAAGGTTGTCCTTGGGAAAGGAGGTGCATTAGAGATTTATTAGTGATCCTTCTGATGTTCTTGCCCATTCCACTGACCTCAGGCCACTGGGAGGATAAGAGGTGGTGTCATGTGACTTACTCTGAGCAGGGAGAGGGAAACAAAAATGTGACTTTCAGGTGGAAGTGTTAAAAAGCAGTGTGCCTCCCATGTTTCTTTCTTCTTGTCACGAGGGCTATAGTGAACCCATAACTGAGATTGTACTTACCCACAACTATAGGAGACATGGTATTCTGAACTGAAGTCAAATAATGATGCACATAGGAGTGAGAAGTAGACATCTGTGACTATACATAATGGTCTGCTGCTTCCTTATAAATATGATTGCTTCCTCTGGACTGACCTGGTTCAGTTCTCACCCAGCCATCGCTCCTCACACATTCCCTTGTGTTTCATGCCATTGTCAGTGGTACCAGAGGGAGACACCCGATTCTAAGTTTTGATCAATCTCCTCTTGTGGTTGTTGTAGGCAATTCTTTCCACCAGACATCTCTGGCTAGTTAGCAGAGCTAAACAGGGACAAATGCTTGGTATAGCCCCATGCTGATCTAAACGCACCCTTGAGCTACAAACATTGTTAAGTACTGCATCGAATTTATCATTCCTGATTTATTTGTCCAAGGATAGAATCTCTTCCTGGAAAGACTCCCCATCTCTCTTAAGTAAATTTCCAGTACTTACTCAAACCGGGTAGGTCATCAGCCTTCTCAGATACACAGGAAGTTGCCTCAGCGAGAATATTTGAAACAGCTAATGCCTCTCATGAAGGTGCAGTGCCCTGATGTAGTGCCGCCCTCACAAAGGGCACCCTGTATTGAATTACGCGTGGGATGTTGCTGCCATTGCTTCACAAAGCTTGCTATGGTTTGGATCGGACTTAAGTATGTCTCTCGTGAAGGTTCATGTGTTGCCAAACTGATCCCCAGGGCAGGAGTATTGGGAACTGGAAGGGCCTTCATAGAGAAGAAATTAATGGGAAGTCCTTAGGTCCTTGAGGGCACCACCCTCAGGAAGTGTTAAGGTTATCATCATTAGAGCAGGAGTTGATACAGAACACATGCCTGAGCTTTGGGCTTCTCTGTTCTTCCTGCCCTGCCAAGCGACTCCAACCTTCTTCACAGTCCCACCATGATGACGCCAAAAACATGAAACCCTCACAAGCTTCAGGTCAATTCTGGTCTCTTAGCCTTGGATATCTATAACTGTGAACTACATAAACTTATTTTTTATAGACTAACCTGCCTCTGCCATTTCATGATAGTAACGTTATGAAAAAGTAATTCATAGCTTTGCTTTAGCTTCTTTCTGTCAGCTTTTTAATTGAGCTGTAGTTTGCTTTCGTGGTATAGTACGAAATAGGAATTTTGATTTCTCCCCGCAAAAAAAAAAAAAAGTTAACCTGAAGTTCTTTATTGAATAATCATTTTTTGCTTATTCAAAATACTAACATTCTTGGTGACAAATACCTATTTGTACTTAACCCTATTTCTATGCATTTATTCTGGTCCAAAGATTTGCTGGTTTCTGTATTTACCAGGGTTTCACAATGAATGTCCTTATAATATATTCAAATACCCAAAATATGTTCTTCATTATAATCTTGGTATGTGTGTTGGGATTTGCCTTCAATTTACAGATTAATTTGGGGGGATTAGAAATTGTAAATTGACATCCTCCTGAGTGCTTGGTATATCTTTTGACTAAGTCTGTTTACTTTAAATCTATGTCTTTCAGTCATTTGTTTACTTTTCTTTATAAAACTTTAATTTGTTAAGCTCACTTATAGACATTTGATTTTGGATCTATGCTGTTTGCTTTCTATTGCTGTGATAAACCCAACACCAAAAAGCAACTTGGGAAGCAAAGAGTTTATTTGGCTTACAGTTCCTGGTCGCAGTCTTTCACTGAAGGAAGTTAGGGCAGGGGCCTGAAAGCAGGAACTGAGGCAGAGACCATGGAGGAATGTGCTCTCACTGGGCTGCTCCCCATGACTTCTTAGTGTTCTTTCTTATAGCACTCAGGACCACCTTCTCAGCAATAGCACGGCCCACAGAAAGCTGGGCCCTCCAACATCAGTTACCAACCCATAACACTCCCTACAGATATTTCTTGAATTGACAATCTCGCCTCCCAGATAGGTCTAGGTTTATGTCAAGTTGACAAAAAAAAAAATCACAAGGTCAGTCATTCTGTAAATAGCATCTTTAAAATGTACCCAAGTTTCTAACCTTCTTTCAAGTATTCTAAAAGTTCATTTTTTCTATATTTTCCCTGTGTGGGGCTACATTATTGAACTTTCTCATTAGCACTATTAGTTTTTACATTGGTTTCATGAGTTTATCATTTTGGTAAATTTTCATTTCTTACCACTTAAAAATAATAACTTTGTCTCTGTTTTCCTAACAGGTGTCCCAATGTGTCCTTTTTAAAATTATGTAGACAAGCAGTTCTCAGGGGTGGGCAGGATGTGCTGCTGTCTAGAACCTCACTGGGTTCTATACTTCTCATCAATTTAAGCAATGATTTGTAAATGTAAAATCCTCTGGAAAAGGTACCAGAGAGTTTTAGAACTTTTTCAGGTTCTGTACAACTTTAAAGAATAATGCTTTGACTATATTTTTATTTCATAAGCTAGAATTCACACATTTGTCAAATCAAAATTGACAAAGACAGGACTAAACACTTCCTTGTTTTCACAGTCTCCAAATTTATCTGCATTGTGGGCTCTTCTATCATCCACAACCTTGAATTTGAAGTTTTGATTGATAAAGAACAACCAGAGATAAACAAGATAATGCAGCATATAAAGTAGAACCAATCTCTAAACCAAAACACTGTTGGGCAGCAGTTCCTTTAGTTTATACAACATCGGGAAAGTCATGGCATTCTCGTGGGGCACGTGGAATGGGATGTGCATGTATATCTAACTCTTGTTTTGAGAACTCATTCAGCTGTGATAATGGTAACTTTTACTATCCTTACGCTGCCTCTGTCGGGATAGCTTTTACTATTTTACTCTGTAGAGTTAAGGGCAGTGCGGCAATAATCTGTTTTTATTAATAATGAGAGGCTCACAGCTTCAGGTTTAGCCTCTCCAATCTTCTCTTTAAAAACTACAAAGACATGGAGATGAAGACAGTAAAAGATAAAATTGATAAAATTCATGATGCCTGAAACTGGGCAGAATTGAGTTCAATTACAAGACTAAAGGATTATAGGGTGAATGGTCCTGTACTAACAAATAAATAAAATAAGATTGCCTTAGATTTCCTTTATGTTGGTGCATGAAAGCAAGAAAGCCTGAAATGGATGAAACAGCTCTTCGTAAAAGTCCACTAACTCCCATTATTCAGAAACACGGGTACTGCAGCAGTCAGACGACTGGCCAGTCATCCCTGAAGGCCTGGCCAGCACAGTTCCACGTTCAGAGAGAAAGCAGATCTGAGAGACAGATGCTGGGGACTGAATCCATGAAGGTGCTGTCCCTGCGGCAGCAGTGGTATAGACAGCCACAGCCTGGATGCAGCTCTTCACAGAAATGGTTGTTTTCTTGTAGAATTCTTCTTTGTGGGTATGTGGCACATGGTGATAGGGATGAGAAGACGAAGCCTTGACAGGATAGGAATTCTTGAGTATGAAGCTGTCTATAAACACAAGTTGGTAAGAACTCTAATGCCACTGTATGTAACATTGCAGTTGACTAAAACCTACATATGGTGTAATGCCTGTCCATTATAAAAAAGATGAGAAGTTCATGTTGGATGATAGCATCAGAGCCGCTCTATCATTGGAGAAGTACACAGTACACATTGTGATGCTGCTCATGGAAGCAAAGTCTATCACTCACAATTGTATAAAGCACAATGGTGTGGGACCATGGTCTGTATTCTGTCAAATATATTTTAAATAAACGCTGATTGGCCAGTACCCAAGCAGGAAGTATAGGCAGGACAACCAGGCAGGAAGTAGAGGTGGGCCAATGAGAACAGGAGAATTCTGGGAAGAAGGAAGCCCGTTCCTCAGCACTCCCTGGCCCAGACACAGAAGAAGCAAGATGTGACTGCCTCACTGAAAAAGGTATCAAGCCATGTGGCTAACATATACTAGAATAATGGGCTAATATAAGTTATGAGTTAATAAAATCCTGAGCTAATGGGCCAATCAGTTTATAGTTAATGTAGACCTCTGTGTGATTTCTTTGGGACTTAACAATTGCAGGAACCAGGCAGGACAGAAAACTCAGACAACAGTGCAACATACTCAGTTATGTCCCATACATATTTTCAGTAATGGTGATGATTAGCCATGCTCCTGGCTTATGTATTTGGCAGGCAGTGCTGTGAGTGACCATTGGGAGCCTCAGGCATCTTATGTTTACTGTGTCTTTGGCTGTATCATTTTTTCTTGTGGTGAATTTAATTTCATATACTTTCATAGTGGCCTTAGGATCAAACTCATACACACACGCACACAAACAAACACACACCGTACAGCCTAGGCATTTAGTAGTCTACACCATCTTAGTTGGTTTAAGTACACTCTGTGATATCCACATATAATGAAATCAGCCAACAATTCATATCAACATCATTAAGCAATGCATGACCATGGATTAAAAAGACCTATCACCTTCAACTAATCTCTCTCTCTCTCTCTCTCTCTTTCTCTCTCTCTCTCTCTCTCTCTCTTTCTCATCTTTATAATCTTTACAGTGACTACTTTATTGTCTCCTTTTGCATGCAAATTCATAGCCTGTCTTTAACAATGATCTTGGAAATTAATTTTAAATGCAGGTCATATCAGCCAGCCGTGGTGGTGCATATCTTAAATACTAGCTCTCAGGAGACTGAGGCAGGAGGATCCCAAGTCCTAGGTTAGGCTAATTTACATAATGAGTTCTAGGCCAGCATGGGATACCTAGTGAGCCCCTGCCTCTCCTGCCCCCTATCTTAAAAAGTAGCTCAATGCCTACCCAGGTACAAAATGCAAGTTCCCTATCATTGTTCTCAGTGGTCTGACCCCTGCTGTTGAG
Organism: Ondatra zibethicus; assembly: GCA_004026605.1. Classification (NCBI taxonomy): domain Eukaryota; kingdom Metazoa; phylum Chordata; class Mammalia; order Rodentia; family Cricetidae; genus Ondatra; species Ondatra zibethicus. The sequence continues at coordinate 15,730 of PVIU01008716.1, read as the reverse complement.
TTTGCTGAGGTCCTATCCCACTCTGCTCTCTACTTAGACCTCTTCTTCCACCAGACAGGCTTCCTCAATCACATTTCCAGTTCTAGACATTTGTAGAAATAGTACTATGTGGTTTGAAGGTAAACTGCCCTCCATGTGCTTGAACACAGTCTCCAGATGGTGGCACTGCTTTGGAAGGTTGTCAGGTGGCCTAGCTGATAGTAGGTCCTTAGGAATGGTCTTTGAAGGATACCAGCTTCTGGTTCTGTCCTGCACGATCCTGCCTCCTGGTCCCAGTACCATGCTTTCCCTGCTGTGACAGATTGTGGGCCATAAATGAGTCCTCTTCACATGGCTGTTTATGTCAAGTCTGGTCACAGCAATGAGAAAATTCCTACCACAAATTCCTTCTATCCCAAGATATTGGCCTGGGTCACCCTCAAATTAGTTTAGCTTCTATGCAAAAATCAGCCTGTGAGGCAAAGGGCTCACATGGCCTCTCCTATTCTCTGACCTTTAGTCCTCTTTGCTTCTCTCCTGGGACATTCATCACATAAAACACCGTATGCTAATTTATTCATTATTTGTTAATAATTTATATTTATTTATGGGCTCCAATAAGGTAAGTTTCTAGAAGTAAAAAAAGGTAAGTTTCTAGAAGTAAAAAATTTGGTTTCTTATGTTTATTGATGTATTTATGATGCGGAGAGCAGATGCGGCATGGTGCTCAATAAATATTTATGGGAAGGAAGAAAGGAAGGGAGGGAGGAAGAAAGGAGGAGAAGGAAGGGATGGGAGGGACGAAGAGAGGGAATAACTTTAATGTCAAAATCAAGCGATGCAAAGCGCCTCTGCATGGCATTCTATGAATACGGGATCCCTAAACTGCGTGTTAACAACTACTGGAAGCAGACAAGGGGTACAGAAAGAGTGAGGGAGCAAAGACTCATGGGAGAGCAGCTGGAGCCTGTTTTTGTAGGTGATGTGCACTATACTCAAAGAGTTCTACCTTTGTCTTTAAATTGGCAAAAAAGTATACGGGAAGGCAGTGCCGGCCTGGTTCCTTGCTGCTTGCTCTGCCTGCCACTTAGCCCTGTTCGTCAGGGTTCAATGCTGGCGTTAGCCACAGCATTTCCCTCTCACTTCTGTCATACCCTCCCTCATCTGTCTCCAGGGCAGAAGCCACAGCACCCTCCCATCCTTTCCATCTTTTCTCCTCCACTCTGCATTCTTCCCAAGTTTGTGATCCACAGGCCTGCTCAAACTCACTCATGTGAACTAAGACTCTGCCACTGGTGTGTCCCCACCTACCTCTCCTCTTGGATGGCTTCTCTAGACCTGCTTTCGACTTTCACTTCTCAGGGAGAAGAACGCACATGCTGCACAAGATATGCTTCTGTCTTTCTCTACAGCACATTGAGTTCTTTAATTCCTTGCCCTTTGCATGGTGTGTATATAGTCTATGTGTGCTGTGTGTATGTGCAGTGTGTGTGATAAGTATGTGTATGTGATATGTGTGTGTGTGTGTGTGTGTGTGTGTGTGTGTAATATGAGGGGAATGTGAGTGTGTATGTATGTGTGTGTTAAGTGTATGTCTGGTGTGATTTGTGAGTGTGTTATGCTGTGTTGTTTGTGTGTACGGGTGATGTGTATGCATAGTGTGTGTGTGTGGTATGCAAGTGGAGTGTATAGTAGTGTGTGTGTGTGTGTGTGTGTGTGTGTGTGTGTGTGTGTGTGTGTGATGGGTGTAGGGTCTATATGTAGTGTGTGTTTGAAAAGTGTGTGATATGTTTGATGTGTGTTTATGCTGTGTGGTATGTAGCACGTAATGTATTGTGGCATATTATATGATGTGAGTATGTGGTATATGTGTGTGTGTTGCATGCACATGAGAGTACAAGGTACACATGGCCAAGACCACACATACAGAGTTGCCAGCAGGATAATGAATGAATGTCATTCTTTACTAACTTTCCATCATGTTGTCTTGCGATATGGCCTGTCAATAATGGAAGCTTGCTGTTTTGACTAGGTTACATGACCAGTGAACTCTCAAGAACCACCTGCCTGCAGTTTTCAGGAACTCTCTGCCCCTCCATAGCCACAGGCTTTTACATGCCTGCCTTTGCCATGGGTGCTGGGATTCAAACTCAGGTCCTCATGTGTAGAACAAACCCTGTCACCCACTATCCAAGCTTTCCAGTCCCGATTTCTTACACTTTTGTGTTGAAATATGTTCGTTGCAAAATTTAAGTTATTTTTCAACCTTGGTGGAAGGCATTTCTATCCTCGCCTAATACTTGTGAATAATGGATCTTCTTAACTTCACTATCGCCTCTGCATCAGATGCAATAGTGTTTGATTATTTTCACTATAAATTAAGGGACCTAACAGAGTGTGTGAATCAGTTGCAGAGGAGGTCGGGTGTTTTCAAGGGTTTTGTCAGGATTTAAATTTATTTTCAGTAGAGTTATTGAGTTTGCCCCTAGTTATCTTTATTTTATAGTCTATGGAAATTGACTTGCTCTCTGTTTTAAGTAGACATTGTAATGGCTGCTTTTCTAGTTTCACCAGCCACACACCCAGGAAACAGTACTGTTGTCATGTCACAGAGAAGATGTTTTCCACGGCTTTCTGTTGGACACGGAAGAAGCTGCTGCTTGGCTGAATGAAATTCCAATGTAGCATTTCTCATGTGTACCATGACTTTGTCTTCTTTCTAGATATTACTCCTACAAGCATGAGAAGCAGTGAAATTCTACTACTCTCAGTTTCTATGCCTCCTGATGTGGCCCTGGGTGCCTTTCTTTGATCTAGTTGCACCTTCTCTAACTCTGGAAGTTCCTTAAAGTGAGTAGGATATGCAAGCCATCTCCTCCACTTCTCCTTGCAGATCTCTCTGGTTATGTCGTGGGTCATTTTAGAAACAGAGAGAAGAGGGTGTGAAGAGCTGGACCACTGTTCTTGGATCTCCATATGGTGATTTCTGTGACTGGGTGGAGCTGAAAGTGGAAGAATCAGCCTTCCCCAGGCATGAGCCCCCTAATTGGTTATCCAATTCCAAGTGGCCCACCCTAAAACCATCATATACAAGCAACACTAAACAGATTCAGTATATTGTGCTTGTTTATTCATGCACATATATGCAAAAATAATGAGGAAAGGGAGGTTACCAGTTTGATAAGGAGTAAGAAGGGGGAAGAGGGTTGACGGGAAGAGAAGGGAAATGATGTCATATTTTAATTATATATCTTAAAAGTTATTTCCCCTTTCGATGTAGTAGACTTAGTACCTTTTAGCACCATTATAGGACTTAAGATTGACAAAACAGAGGCACATTTGGGTTGTCAGCCCATAGTTTTCACTTCCACTATCCCTAACCATGTCCTGGAAATCTCAGCCATCCCACGAGCCAACAGACATGCCTGGTCTCCTGACCTTTTGGATAGAGAGTTGGCAGACAAGTCTATTTAAAAAAAACAAACAAACAAACAAATACTTTGGGCTTTTCAGGCAGTAGAGTTCCCCTCTATGAACTCCATTGTTGAAGCATGAAAGTAATCACGGGCAATACATAAGTGTGTAAATAAAAATCTATGTGCCTGTATTTTAATAAAACTTTATTTAAAGTGTGTGTGGAAGGGGAGTAACTAAGAAGACTATTACATTGGCAACCCTTGTAGACAGTGGTATTCTCTACCAGGGTAGTAGAAAGGAGGCAGAATTTCCTGCTTCACTGTTCAATGTAGGCACTTAGCAGGCCAGCTGACCACTATAAATAGGAGGAATGGGTCTAGGGACACCACAGCTAGACTTGTGCAGCCACAGCAGAGCAGGCTTAATTGAAAACCTAGTGGCAACACGGAGAAAACAGTTTACACTTCCAATCGGGTGTCATTTCACTTTGTGGAAGAGTGACCTATTTCTCAATAAATCAACATGGAAACATCTCATAAAACAACTTTTAAAGAATTCAATAGCAGGTACCACTCTGCAGAATATTTTAGAGAGGTCCCATCTGTGAGTTCTCCCCTAGCAGACACAGGTTCCCGCGAAGACAGCTGTTTGCAGATTCTTATGGCAGCTCCCTCTGCAAAATGACCCACTTCTCCGAGCTTGGCTCCGCACACTGCGAGGTTTGAACAAGCCCTGTGTGAGGCAGGTTTCCTTTTCAGGTACTGCAGCCTGGCAGCTATTTCATTACTGCCAACTTTGAAATTCTCTTCTTCAGTCTCCAGGCCTTTATAGGAACTCATAAGGCAAAAATAGCCAGCCGGTGAGAACAGCCATGTGCAGAACACTAGTGAGGTGTCTCTGGGTTCCCGTCCACTCCTCTTGGGCTACGTTTTCCCTTGGGACCAAATTCACACCTTACTCCTTCATCTTGGTGCCACTCACAAGTCCTCTTGCTTTTCATAGAGCATCTCTTCAATAAACATTAGTGTGGCCAATGCATTCATACATGTGCAGTGAAAAGGAACAGGAAAGAGAAGTGAGAGGTGCAGCAGCAGGAGCAGAGGCAGTTTCTAGGGGTAATTAACTCATTTTTTATTCGCTCATCCATTTATAAATACTTGCTGAGACCCTCCCTTACGTCACACACTCACCAAGTCACGGGATACCCTGCCCCACCATTTCTGCGTGCACAGAATCTGTATGCTCAGCACTGAAAAGGGTTTTGTGGAGGCTCCATTATTCTCTTTGCAGACTTTCCCCCTCTGCCCTCCTCTCTCTCCTCCCTCCACTTCACGCCTCTTACCAGGACCCCTCCACTCTTTAGTAGGACCCCTTTCTGTTTCCATTACCCCATTACCCTGTGAGACTAAATTCTCAAACTAAAGGATAAATCTGAACTCTGAAAAATCACTCTTACTTATATCCATGATGGTATCCCTAATAAAAATCATAAATACTTCACTGCATCTTAACTTTCAATGCAGATAGTCATGTGGGCTTTGTTTATATGTATCCTCCTCACTTTGAAATTACACTAGCTGTGAAACTCACTGATAGATTTTTTAATGTGCTAATTAAAAGAACATATATTACAGATGTATGTTTTGATAACTGTACTTGATACAGCTTCCTTTCGATATTTTATTCTGTGTATCTAAGAAAGTTGTTTTGAGGCAGAGCCTACTGGATTCAGTAAATCCCATGGAGTCTACACCAGAAGTTCTGCCGGCAAATGCCTCAGCACAGCCCACGGGAACACCATCTATCTCCATTAGCTCTGCAAGGAATAGGGGATGGCTAATTTTATTGTTCTTAATAGTTTTGAATGTTTTGGGGAGGGTTGTTTTGGCTTTTAGTTCTTCAGCATCTCTGGTGGGAATCACTAAACATCAGAATAGATTCCCTGCCCATCACACACACTTCAGGTCCAGTGTCCTCCCTAGCTTTTCCACCAGTCAAACTACACTAGATCTCACTATATCCAGTAATATTAAATGTCTTACATATTTAATTCATTTGACCACAGTAGCAGAGTTTCAAAGAAGATGTTGTCACAAATCCTCATTTTAAAGATAGGAAAATCAAGGCACATGGAGGCTAGTTATCTTGCCCACGATCACCTCATTGGAAGAACCAGAATGCCTACCTACAAAGTCCACTGTATTGACTATTGTCTATTAGACAACTTTGCCTGGGCCAGCAGTCAACAATCCTGCCCCTGGCTTCATGATCCCTACTTCCCATCATGTGGATCAATATGCAGTCTTCATTCCCTACAAAAAGTTGTGTTCTTCCCTCTTCCTTGGTCGGTGAAATGTCCTCTGCTTAACTTGGTCTGCTTCCCTGCACTTTGCTTCATATCCCAAAGGGAGTTGGAAAGAGAGGGTTCTTTTGTATATTTCTGCTCATCTGTAATACATCTCTTGGAGATCCTTGCATGTATCCACTCCACATCCTCAACCTCCCAGGGACATTCTGAGCAGATTTCCCAGCTTCTCAATTCCTACAGGAGGCAGCACAGATCCTTTGGTGTGGTAAACAACTTGACTTCACCCAGCCTTTGCAGTTAGATAACCCACCTTTCCCTCTGCTCACTACATTTCAATCACACAAGACATTTGCTTTCTTCTGATAATGTTTGATGAGTTAATACCATGAGTGCATACCGAGGCCCATTTCAAAAATCATTTGCTCTCTGTAGCTTTCCTTGAGAGAGGTTAACAGTTCCTCACCTATACTTCCAAACACTTGAAGCAGTGGTCAATCATAGCATTTAATTACATCAAGTTGCTGATCTACATCATTCTCTGCCTCATTCTAGATCTCTCTAAAGCACGGTGATAAGTTCTATATCTTTGCATTTACTAGCATGTAATATTTAGTTCTAGGCAATATGTGAGGTTAGCACTAACCTCAACCCTTTAATCTCTCTGAAAACATTTGATTAGAATATACCACACACCATTCCCATAGCAGCTGACCAAAGTCTACAGAGCAGCAGACAGTAGAATTTGATTTAACTTAGGTTTAACTCCTAGACCCAAATATTCTCAGGTTAAGAAGAGATGCCGACAGCTACATATACCAGTCACTAACTGATCCTCAAAACTTTCCAACCTAGCAATCAGATAGCACTTGACATCTGCTTGTCAGGCTTTGTTCCATGCATGTACATGGTAGCTGATTGTTCTCAGTGCTGTGTTTACTGACCCTCCAGGGTCACCCAGCTCTGCATTGGAAAGTGGCTCTAGATATGGTGTTTCTTGGATGTCTCACAGTCTCCAGTGCTACTCTCTCTAAAGAGTTTATAATGATGGGGCCCTGGCAAGGTCTTTTCTACTTATTGTCTACCATGATTGGCAGGAAGATGCCTGAGTGGCTTAGTATCTCACTGCCCTGTGAGTTCTGTTGGAGTTTATGCCTCCCATGGGCTGTGACACATTCTCCTGGTTATTCTGCTAAAGTGGATTCCTTGCCTCTTTTTATATTCCTTTGATTCCCTAGATGAGGGCCTGAGAGTAGTTGTTCAGGTAAGGAAGTAAAGTTGGAACCCTTTCTAAAACCTCCAACCTCATTCTTCCTTAGAACAGAGAAACACTAACCACGTGAGGTCATCATCAAGGATGCTGACTGGTCATGTTTGAAATAGTCAGAGTCAGTGCGCGATGAAGTACATATATGTGAGTATGGCCCTCTTGCTTTCATTTCTGTGAAACTGAACAGGCACTCTCCAGTCATCTCAAATGCTCTGTATCATACATTATTCTACTCACAGGCATGTGTCTTCTCACTTGCGTGTATTTTGCATCTATAGTCCAGAAAGCATATGCTTCAAAATGTGGGTTTGGGAATTTATACAGGGGAGGATGAGGAAAGGAGGGAGGATTGAAGGGCGAGACAGACACACAGAATGGGGGGAGGGGCAGATTGAGCATACACAGTAGCCTGGCTTCTTGGAAAGGTTTATGCTGGGTGGGGCACAAACCCACAAGAGTTGCAGCGAGAATGAAATGGAATTAATTTCCATAGGTCCTTGCTCTTTATATATGCAAATACTTCCCGGAGTAAGCCAACAGAAACCTCCCTCCACCTAGGTGAAACAAGGCCAATAGCAAGTTCTGCTGCTTCAAAGGGAAGTGGCAACGTTGGGCAGAGTCAGCATGAAAAGTCCAAGGATGTGCTTGTAATAGGATCCCTCGGTGCCTGTAGTACCCCTAGAAATTCACAGATGGAAGAGAGAAGGAGGAAAAAACACTAAGACTTTCAAAAATGAAGGAGGTGGGGATCAGCATGGGGTGGGGAGCCCCTCGTGGCGGGATTTGTCACACTTTTAGTCATGTCATCCTTTCCTGCAAAAGAAAATGCTGTTGGCCTCAAATCCATTTCTCCGACCTGTCTTCTTTGGATACCAAGAGAAGAGAGAGTGTGACCAGCACAAAAGCAAACGTCTGCCACTAGCAGTCACACACCATGAACCCGGCCAAATAACTTCATTTTCCAAATGCATAACACCTCTTCTGTTTGGACAGCTGTCAGCAAACAGACGTGGACCCAGAAACCTTCCCAGGCAAATTCACTTTCCGCTGTGCAGAGTAGGGGAAAAGGTGGGTTTGTCTTGGGGACCTGGGATTTATCAGCTGGAGAGAGGTCACAGAGCACTGTGTACATGTGCTTCGGTGTCTTCACCTGTTGAAACTGTCCTTGGACAAACGGGATACAGAGGGAAGGGGAGATGTGCTAGGAAGGAGGCCGTGGAGATATTTCAGAAAACAGAGATATATGCCAGAGACAGAATAGTAAGGCTCACTGGACAAGCCTATTCTCATGTAGCCCCAAAACATACTTCAAAATAGACACATGTACTGGACCCTGACCTCTGAGCTACCATACAAATTGCCCCAAGGCAAAAATCTCTGAACTAATACTCCTGTCTTAGTCCATTCTGGGCTGCAATATCACACACAGTACCAAAGACTGGGTTTACAAAGAGCAGGAGTTTATTTCTTACACTTGTGATTTCTGGAAAGATCAAGAGGTTGCAATGTGTCACCGTGTGTCATAACTTGGGTGAGAGCAATCACGATGTCAGATTCATAGCTGCAAGCTCTTCTGTGGTTGACACTGATCCATTCATGAGGTTGGACCCCTCTCCAGCCCCAATGTCTTTCATTAGGTTCCAGCTCCCAATACTGTTGCCCAGGGATTGTTAGAAGGGACAGGACACATTCAAACAATATCTATGTTCAAATATAAACCCAAAGGATTCTAATTAATAGTTCTGTTTGTTCAGGTCTATTCTCACAGAGACTGGGGAGTCACAATTTCATTCACTGTAGCTTGCTCCATCAGAATAGCTTAGTATCTAGTACCATAGTGTGCATGTTTGGTAGGGCCAGGTTTTTTCCACCTCTTGGAAAGGACAGGGACTATAAAGTTAAAAATAAAAATGAAGACCAAATAATACAGTGGCCCTTCTCTAACAGGAATGTGCAGCCTTCTCAGCTACCTGATCAATAGCCACAGTCGAAAGCACAGAGGAAGAAAGCGGTGGTGGGTGGTAGCAAGGAGGAGACACTACATAACGGTGTGTTGTACGGGCACTGACCTAGCCTAGTAGATAGCGCAGTCCAAGCAGAAAGAGAAAGTGCAGCTCTCTTTTCACTGAAGCCCATCCCTCTGGCTCCTCCTATGTCTGGAGAGCACCTCTCACATCAGTGTTATAAGCCCACTTCCTGCCATCTGTGAAGTAGAAAGTGGGCCATGTGAAAGTTAGATCTCAGGCTGGGAGATGGTTCCATAGATAAGGCACTTGCCTTGTGTCAGTTTGCTCTTCGTTGCTGTGATAAGACAGCGACTAAAACGAGCTTGGCTGGAAACTGAGGAAAGTGTTTATTTAGGTCAAAGTCGGTGATTGAGGGAAAAGACAAAGCAGGAGCCTGGAGACAGCAACTAAAGCAGACTATTTAGGGATGCTGCTTACTGGCTTTCTCCCCTGGGCTTGTTCCCCTTGGCTTGCTCAGCATGCATTCTGCATTCTTATACAACCCAGAACCGCCTGCCCAGAGGTGGCGCCACTCTCAGTGGGCTGGGCCCTTCCACTTCAATCTTTAATCAAGAAAGTGCCCCCAGACAAGTCTGATGGAAGTGTTTTCTCAGTCAAGCTTCCCTCTTCCCAGGTGACTCTAGTTTGTGTAGTTGACAAAAACTAACCAGTACATCACACAAATATGAAGGTTGGGATTTGGATCCACAACACCCATGTAAAGCAAGGTAGTGATTTGTGTCTGTAATCCCAAGCATCCTTGAGGAAAGTTGGAGGCAAAGATGGGAGAATCCCCGGAAGCTTGTGAGTTGCCAAACCTGGGATAAGCCACAGTGAACAAGTAACAAGAGATTCTGCCTCAGACAGGGTAGAGTGTGAGGACTGACACCCAAGGTTGTCCTCTGACTTCTACACTCATACACACACACACACACACACACACACACACACACACACACTCACACACATATGCATGCACACATGCGCACACACACACAAACACACACAAGTATGCACATGAACATCATACATACATACACTTTTAAAAAGCAAAATATACAGGCTACATGGCTCAGTGGTTAAGAGTACTTAGTGATCTTACAGGGCACCAGAGATTCCAGAAAATAGCACTTCATAACTGTCTGTAATGCCAGTTTTAGGGGCTCTGTTCCTTCTTCTGACCCCTGCAGGTTCCTACATGCATGCACACACAGATACATAAAGTAAGGTAAGTATTTTTTTAATTAAAAAGTCAGCTTTCTTGTTGAATTCTGCTCCAGTTTTGGTTAGGATTTATTATATTTGGTTTGGAGTTGGAAACATTGAGATTCAAAGGAAAAAAAATACTGATCAAAGCTATAAGGGAAGGGTGTCTTCATTTTATCCTGGCTGCAGACTTGAACTCCTCTGAATACACTAGCATCCCGTTTGACATACTGCCTCCACTCCCAAGATGAACCTGTGCCACATCTTCAGTAACTGCTTCAAGTTCATCTCCTCTAAAGAAAAGAAGCCACAGACTTTCATAAACACAACCATGAGTTCCCATTTGTGGGTGGAAATCAATGAAGCAGGTGAACTGAGGTTCATTGTAGATCTTTCAAAACCCAAGAGGGATGGAAACATTCAGCCAGACGTGCATGTCAAATCTCTGTCTACTGGATAAAGTTCCAGTTAGATGCTGTAAGAAGCTGGGCACACTACTTAACTTCTCTCAACATCATAGTTTATCTGAACAAAGGGGTAATGTTGTGTATCTCACACAAGAATGTGATAAGGATAATCGATAGTGATTGTTGTTAAAGACTAAATTGGGCTAGATATTATCTAATTGTTTTGTGTTTCCCATCTGTAGCTAAATGCCAGGTTTCATTTCCAGGACAGAGGAGAAAGACTTCAATGTATTGATAACACAGATAACAGCTATAAACTCTGGATAAAATGCCCTAAAACTACCGCCAGCCATCTCTGGAGTTTGAAGCAAAGCAAGATGTTTGGAACAAGAGTCAAGACATGGAAGGAGATGCCTTCTTGTGACGCTTCAGATGGGACTTTGTCCTGACAGCAAACTTCAAGGATGATGCAAAGAAACTACAGAAAACCACAGAGTTTCTGGCATATTGCCAATAGATGGAATGTGGGACAGCCAGGGCTATTGAAGAATGTGAGGGGAGACCCAACAAAGAAAGAATTTAAATCCTGTGTATAAATCCTACAAATGTATCTAACAGGTACCTGGACTATGTGTCCATAGGAAAACACACAGGCAGCACATCTAAACACAGCACAGCGAAAGAGAGGCTTCAGCTTCCTCTGACCTATTCAAGCCAATGAAGCAATATGAGCATTCATTAGAGAGAGAGAACCAGACTCCCAAATTAACATTAACAAGACCCAAAATACAACCCCAGAGTATTCACCATAAGAAGGATAAAGAAAATGCATTCATTTTGTAGAAGAGAATACAATCAGTAGAGACTAACCCTGAGACATCTCAGATGTTAAGACTCTCGGGAAGACACTGTGGTAAAGGAAAACATGTTCATAATGAATTAATGGATAGATGTCTCAGGATAGTGCCATGTGACTGTCAACGCAAATCGCCATAAATGTGGTGGCCAGTTCTGGAAACACAGACATGGCAGAGCCAAACTGACAGCACTGAGGTGGCATCTTTATCTTTTCCAGCTTTTGGCAGCCAAAGTGTACCCTGGATGGTGACCACGGAGCTCTGGTCTATAGCTCTGTTTTCATGTGGCTTGCTCCTCAGTACTGGACTTTCCCTCTTCTCTCCCTAACGAAGACTCTTGACACTAACATGAAGTATCTCAAGATCTTCAATGAAAGTACACCTATACAGATCCCTATTCCAAATAAGATCAGATTCACAGGGTCTGTGTTAGAACTTGGGCATCTTTAGAGAGATCATTATTTGACTGGCTATAAGTATCAAGCAGAGTTTTGCATGTCAAAAGGATAAAACTTTGAAAAAGTGTATAAATAATTGACATTTGACAAGAAACTTGAAATAATCATATAAAACTTTTTAAAATACATGAATTCATAACCTGCAAAAACCATCGGATTTTGGAAATCAAACACATAAAACTAAAAGAAATGATGCGCTTATCTCAGGGCATATCTTCATCACAGCATGGTGGCTGAGGGCCCTTTAGTATCAACCACCCGGAAAGAGAGCAAAACCATCTCCTCCTGAGATGTTTACCAGGATGAAACATCCACACATAGGAAGCTGTTGGTAACAGGTATGATGCACAGGAAGTTATCAGGAAAGGGAATGACAGGTGTGTGGGAAAAGGGAAGAAGGGAGAAAGGCCAACAAGTTTCCAATGTAACTGCTTCTTTTAAAAAAAATCTATTTATTTATGATGTATATAGTATTTTGTCTGCATGTATGCCTGCACACCAGAAGAAGGCACCAGGTCTCATTATAGATGGCTGTGAGCCACCATGTGGTTGCTGGGAATTGAACTCAGGACCTCTGGAAGAGCCGCCAGTGTTCTGCTTCTGACAGGTGACTTGTTCTGCAAGTGACAGAGCAGGTGTGCTGACTGAAATGTGCCTCCCACACCCACGATCCTCTTATCCCATAGAGCACTGAGCAGACACACCGCCTCATCCGTTCTCTGCTTCCTCCAGTCCTAATTCCTCCGTGGTGCTTCCTTTTCTTCTTTCTTCTCCTCGTCTCATCTCTACAGAGCTGTAATTTATAGACAATTAATCTCTTAAAATCTACAGTTCAGCCAAGTGTGCTGCACACCTGTAATCCCAGTACTTGGGAGGCTGAGATGGGAAGGTCACCCAGGTCAAGGCCACCCTGAACTATAAAGCATGAGCCTGTCTCAAAAACACAGTGTTTATTATTCACAAAGATCACCACAATCAATCTTAGATTACTTTAGTCTCCTCTATCAAATCCATACCCATTAGCAGCCACACTTCTTCCTAAGTGGATAAGCTCATCTGCTTCCTCTCAATATAGACTTGTCCCTTCTAAACACTTCATAGAAATCGTGAACACAGAACGGGCTTCCTTCCCTTGGTGTAATGCGTTTAGACTTAATCGGTGTTGTATCAATACTTCCTTAGTTTCTTTTTCCCAAGTAGTATTCTTCTGTATGGATACACCACATTTTATTTCTCCACTTCTCAATAGACAGATGTCTGAATTGTTTCTACTTTTTAACAGCTATGGGTAATTCTGACAATGCCTTCACGTACAATGTTTTATGTGGACACAGTTTTCATTGCTGGGGGATTTACAGCTAGGAGTAGATCTGCTACATGACGTGCTAACTCTCTCCTTAAGTTTCAGTGCTTCCTATTTTTCATTTGCCATATCATCTTATGGTTTACGCTGAGTTGCATGTATGTTCTGATTTCTCCTCGTCCTGCCCCACATTAGCTTCCCTCAGCATAGACATCCTTGCAAGTGCAGAGTGCTGTCTTGTGGTTTTGATATGCACTGGCTTAATGGTTGGTGATATGTGTTCCATGTGCTCAAATATCATTTACATTATTTCTTTGGAGAAATACCTATTTAAATCCTTGGCTCTGTTTTGAAAATTTGATTTGTCTTTTTCCTTGCATCATTTCTATAACAACATGAAAAGCGTCAACTTTGATAAAATCCAATTAATGCCTTTTCCTTTTTTGTTTCTTGTGCTGAGCTCCTGGCTCAGATTAGCCTGTCCTGCTTGGGTTAATATACTTGCTTATTTCCTGTTTCCTACTAAACTGTAAGTGCTCTGAAGGCAGGAAGCTAGCGGGCTGGTGTCAGTGGTCCATCTCTGGAGCCCAGAGAAGCCTCGAGTGAATACTCGAGGAGACGTTTGATGACCATTGTGCATGAATGAGGATGTGATTCCTTATATTGTCCTAGCAGACAGCAGGAGTGTCTCAGGCACGCTAGCAGTGAGGATGATGTCATAAGATTAGGAGTTGATTTACTTCTACCCCCAAAATCATTTTGAAAAGCATCCGCTGCAGCTCCCATGCAGTCTCTCTGGAACCCAGGCTCTGTGAATTCCAGAGAAACAGAGCCCTTGCTCAGAAGCTGCCCTGGGCAGGATATAGGATGGGTTGCTTGTCTGGATATGAGGCTGAGCCACAGTTAGGCGACATCTGCTCATTGGAACCAGCCAAAGACACCAGCAGCTTCATACAGCTTTATTCCAAGGACTGACAGCCATTGTGTGTCCCTGAAGAGCCCTCACTCAGATGTGATCGGTAGCAAACCCAATAGCTGCTCAGCTCTGCAAGCTAATGGATCACTGTTCAGCCATTAGCACTCCCTACTTCCTACACCACATGCCAGGCACAGTCCCTTCCTGCACATCGCCCTTAGTCACGGGGTTTATTTTCAGACAGCTTTTCTCTCCTGATTAACTTCGTAAAAAGAATTTACTTGGTCTAGTTCATATAAATAAATAGATAGATAGATAGATAGATAAATAAATAAATAAATAAATAAATAAATAAATAAATAAATAAATAAAAAGAGGCTCCCAAGTGGCTCACCTTAGTCCCCTGAGTCCTGGGTCTGTGTTATAGGCTCCTGTTATTATGACAATTTAAGAGTCTTCCGAACAGTTTTTATATACAAAAGCAATATTAAAGAGGTCATTTTTCTGGGATCAGTAGTGTTACCAAACTGTTAGGCCCGGAGCCATGTGGGTTCCAGCAGTGGGACCTTTCACTGCTAAATTCAGCTTAGACCAGTCTCTTAATGAAGACTTACTAGTGTCCTCTTCTGGATAGGCTAGGCACTCCCCTACCTATCTAAGTAGGAAAGGACCACCCAAGTAGACAGCAATTTGGTGGTCTCGAGGACAGTGCCACTTTTACTTGGAACAACATTCTCTCCGTAATTGGATGAGTGTTTTCTTTCATTAGCGTCTCCTCTATATCACAGAGTCTTCAACTTTGAGGGCCCTAAATTCTATTCTCTTCAGTCAGCTAGTTCTTAAAATTAGTAATCAGTCCTTAAAATCAACAGGTGTGTTAGTCAACTTTGGTTGCTATTAAAAAAAAAGAACAAAAACTGAAAAAAAAAAACAGTTTAATGGGGGGAAAGGACTATTTGGGCTTAGGGTTTCGGTTCCTGGTTGGCTGGCTTGGTCATTCCTGGCTGCTCAGCCTCGAAATAATTACACAGAAACTGTATTTATTAAATCACTGCTTGGCCCATTAGCTCTAACTTCTTATTGGCTAACTCTTACGTGTTAGTTTAACCCATCTCCATTAATCTGTGCATCACCACAAGGTTGTGGACTACCAGCAAAGTTTCAGCACATCCATCTCTGGTGGCGTCTCTTGACTCCGCCCTTCTTTCTCTCAGCATTCGGTCCAGTCCTCGCCCCCTCCCCACCTAAGTTCTGCCCTATCAACAGGTGAAGGCAGTTTCTTTACTCATTAATGGTAATCATAGCATACAGAGGGGACTCCGACATCAAAATCATCTCACCAAGAGAGAGGCAGAGACAGAGAGGAAGGATCCAGGGACAATGTAAACCCTTCAAAGCTCCTGGATGTCACCAGTGGGCTCATCACTCCTAAACTCACCTTAGACCTGGCCCTCAGTGGAAACCCTAGAGGTGACAGAAAGTTAGAGTTAAAATTTCTGTGCTACTTTGTTGCCAGGACCTGCCTGGCTTGACATGTTAGTTCCTGAGTGGCTCTTGACAGGTTGGCCCACATCTAAGTCTCAGTTTGTCCTGTAACAGGAAGGCC